>CM052721.1:4176767-4229385 GCA_028551405.1 Uromys caudimaculatus | reverse complement strand
CGCCTCTCCTTTGTATGCAGGACAACCCCAGCACACTGGAACAATAAACTCCTCTTGCTTTTGCATCAATCTCCAGCTCCGCGCGGTCCACTGGTGGGCGGCGGCGGGGGGGGGGGGGGGGGTCCCTGATAACTAAGGCTTGTCAGAGTCTTACAATAGCTAACCATGTTTTTAAAACACCTCATAAAATGGACAGCTTATTAAACCGACTCCTTATGGTTACACCCGTCGGTCAATGCAGCTCTCATCCATCATCCGAGACACTTCTATTTGCAGTAGATGGTGTTTATCACAGACCCACAGCTGGTCAAGGTCCAGAGAATAAGAGAACAGAGAATGCTCAGCCCTGAAGGCTACATTTTATACTGTAGCCCCGTCCTCCCAAGGCTTGGGGATCTTGGAGAAGAGAGAGCAGAAAGAGTGTAGGAGCCAGAGGCGGAGGCTGACTACAGGAAGCGGTGTCCTCTGCTGAACACATGAGCTCACAGGGCTGCAATAGCATTCCCAAGACCTGTGCAAGACCAGAGCAGGCCAAAGCTCAGCACAGAGAGGGGAGCTGGGCATGACATATGACATGCCACCCCTAGTCACGGAACTATTGGCAGCTGTTAGTTGGGAGAATGAGAGACAGTTTTCTCTTAGAGTGTAGCCCCTAGTAAGCCAACCAACACCTGAAGTGAAAGGCTACACAAACACATCCAATAATATTTGGGCAGCACAAACTGATCTTGGGGATTTGGTTTTCTCTTTTTTCTTTTTTTTTAGAAAAGGACATTAAATCAGTGAGTGGGGAAGGGTGCTGTGGATCTGGGAAGAGCCCCGGAGTGAATATGATAAAAGCATACTACATGAAACTCTCAAAGAATTAATAAAAAGTAATTTAAAAGAAAATAGTCTTCCCAGAAAAGTAAAAACAGAAGTTACATTTTTTGATGCAGCCGTGTTGCTGAAACAACATAACCCAGTGCGCCATGCGGTCGGTATTGAGACTTTTTTCCGCCCCTGTGCTTTAGACGTGGCGTGTATATGATCACGAGGGAGTCAACACTGTCAGCAGATTCCAGTCAGCAGATTCGAGTCAGGGCAAAAAGACACAGATATAAGATATTAAAAGTTACCCAAAAAAGGTGACCTGACTCTACACAAAGAAAAACGGAAGAGCTATTTATGAACTTCCTAAGAACAATAAAGATGATATAAACCATGCCTCTGCCCACCAGCAGTAAACAACTAGAAACAACATGATTTGCAATAGCTTCAAAACCAGGAAGGACACAGGGTGAGGAGATAGCTCATCCAGGAAAGTGCTGGGCTTGAAAGCATGAAGCCCTGGGTCTGGGCCCCAGAAGTCATGTAAAAATACTGGGCATGATGGCCCATGCTTATAATCCCAGAAGTGGGGAGAAAAAGACAGGAGGCTAACCAAGCAGGAGAGACCAAATCTTTTGGGTTCACACTCCGTGTTAGAGAACCTGACGTAAGTAAGACTGAACTCGAGTTAACTAACAAACTGACACCTAGCACCAGTTTCCAGGTTACCCCTCCAACAAGACCTGCCTCTAGCACCAGTTTCCAGGTTATTCTCCAACAAATCTATACCTCTAGGTTACAAGCCCGCCCCTGACACGTCACTTCCTAGCAACCACCAATCAGGAGGAAGGCAGAAGTTAAGTTTAGGGTTTGGCTCCTAGCTCCAGCCAATTATGTTAAAGGCCATAATAGCCCCCCAGTCAGATGTGAACCCGGCCAGATACCCCCTTCTTGCCTCTATAAATGCTTGCCTAAAACTAGGCTCAGGGCTCCACCTTCCTGCTGTGTCAGGGCTGGCGGGGCGCCCCTGCTAGAGCTTGAATAAAGAGATCCCAATGGCTTGCATCAGAATCGGCTCCTCGGTGGTCTTTTGGGGGCTCGTGAACGTTTCCTGGCACAACAGCCTAATTGGTGAGCTCCTGACCAATGAGGACCCCATCTCAAGGTGCTGCTGGGGATGACACTGGAAGGTTGATCCTTTGCCTTCACACGCACATGTATACGCACCACACACACACACACACACACACACACACACACACACACACACACGTACACACACAAGTACACGCTCAAATATCACACATAATGAAGTAAATGTTCTGTTTTGCTTCAAATAAAAAATATATATTTAAGGTGGGCGGTGGTGGCACATGCCTTCAACCCCAACATTCAGGAGGCAGAGGCAGGAGGATCTCTGAGTTCAAGGCCAGCCTGATCTACAGAGCAAGTTCCAGGACAGCCAAGGCTACATAGAAAAACCCTGTCTTAAAAACTCATAAATAAATAAATAAATAGATAGATAGATAGATAGATAGATAGATAATAAGAAAGAAAAGAAAAGGAGAGAGAGAAATTTAGTTATATTGATGATATGATGCAAGAACTTGAAACTGCTTAAATGTATGGAAAATGTGGATTTGATTTCCAAAGAATGGTTCCGTGATAACGTTCAATAAACTGGTTGTAGGTGGCAAACCTGGAGGGGTGGGGCAGACTGAGCCCTTCGGAGCCAGGAAGATTCCATCACGAGGTCAACATGCCCGATATGAAACTGCAAGATTTGGTATCTGCCCTGCTGGGTTTGAGGTTTGATTTGGTCTAAGTTGCTTATCTCATTCAGAGAATGGCATTGAGCCTACTCACATGGAGAAAGACGTCTTAAAGGTAGAAAGCAAAGAAGTCTGGGTATAGGAGTACACATTAGCTGGTTCTGAAGGAAGTTTGTAGTGATCCCAGCCAGCTCAGCACAGCCATCCTAGCAGACACCTGGTGTGCAATGCTCCTGAGGTAAGGTGGGGCACGGGCAGAGAGTATGTCTTTCACTGCATCTGTCTTGTCTTGGACTTTGTCTCTGTTTGTACTGTCCGTCAATTGGATTCTATTTCGTCTAGTGATGCCAACAGTTTTGAGATCCAGAGCCATGCATCTCCATTTTCTTATACTGACATATTTGGAGGGTGTTCTAGTTTGCTTTTCTGCTGCCGTGATAAGCATACAAGTGTTGGAGGAAGGGTGTTGTTTCACTTTAAAAAGGTGAGGGGAGCCAGGGCAGGAGTCCAAGGGAGTCAGAGGGGAGTCAAAGCAGGGGCTTGAAGCAGAAGCCACAGAGGACATTGTTCATGGGCTTCCCCACATGCTCAGGCACCTTCCTCAACAGCCCAGGTCCACTTGTGTAGGGATTATAACCGCCCACAGTGGACTGAGCCCCCCTACATCCATCAACAATAAAAAAAACCCTGCCCATCCAGGTATTCCATAGGCCATGATGATCAAGGCAAGTCTTTGAGGTTGTGCCTTTCCAGGTGTGTTAAGTGGACAACCAAGACTAGTCATCAGCGAGGGGAGAACAAATGGGTCACATTTTTGCTACCATTACCCCTAAAACTCAGCGTATCCTATGGTTTTGTTCATTGCTGCTGTGGCTCCCCATCATCTTTCTGTTCCCACATGCACTAGCTCTCTTTGCAATTCCACCTAAAATATTTGCATCCACCTATGTGGGCTGACATTTTTCCCCATGCACTTTGACCCCTTGATTCTACCTACGGGCAAACAGGTATGGGTGAGGTAACAGCAGTGCTTGCTTGTTTCCTGTTTGTTTACTTTAAGTTGTAGAACTAACACTTTGCTGTTAGATCACACCAAAACCGCAGAACTAGGAGCTAAACAAACGTTTGCAGTGACGCTGATGGAGTGTGGGTGAGACGGGCTCCTGACACATCTGTGTGGCTTCTGCGGTCCTCTAACATGACAGTCCTCTAAAGGGACAACATCAAAGGATACATTGAGCAAACACGTTCAGATGCTAAAACCATGACAACAGTCTCTGCCCGGGTGTCTAGGGGAGAAACAAGATGGACTGAGAATATCGTCTTAGACTCAGACCCATCCCCCACCAACCGTGTCCGTGCATCTGGGAGCCGCAGTCGCTCGGCTGTTAACAAACGCCAGCAGACAGCCAGATCTGACGCCGCACCGGCAAGCAGGCGTCAGGAGAACATTTAGAATCAAGTGGTCTTGTTGAACTTGATTGCATTTCCCCTAAAGACGCTGTTCCCGGGACTGAATGATTTCCTGGTTTCTAGCGTTTGTCTAATTTCACTATTCCGCATGTAGTGATATCTGTGTTGCTCAGATCTGAATCTTTGTGGAGACTGACGAGGTTGAGTGCATTTGTCCACCATTTAGGGTCGGTCTTCTGGCAATTGCCCTGCCTAAACCTTTGCCAGTATTTGAAATCTTGTCTGCATTTTCTTCTTGGCTTACAGGAATTTTCTGCATGTTCTGGGCATGAGCTTGCATTTACTCACCATTGATCTCTTTTATTAAAATATTTATGTGTGTGTGTGTGTGTGTGTGTGTGTGTGTGTGTGTGAATACGTTTGTGTTTGTATGTGTGTGTTTGTATGTGTGATTTTGTATGTGTGTATTTGTATGAGTGTGTGTGAGTCTGTGTATTTGTGTGTGTGAGTTTGGGTGTATGTAGGGTGTACATTTGTGTATATGTTTGTGTGAGCATGAGTTTTTGTATGTGTTTATATGTGTGTTTATGTGTGAGTGTGTGTCTTTGTGTCTTTGTATTTGTATGAGGGTGTGTGAGTTTGTGTGTATGTCTGTGAGTTTGTGTGTGTTGGGTGTTTGTACATTTGTGTGTTTGTGTATATGAGTTTGTGTGTGTGTGTGTGAGTCTGTGTATTTGTGTGTGTGAGTTTGGGTATATGTAGGGTGTTTGTACATTTGTGTATGTGTGTATGTTTGTGTGTATGTGTGTGAGTGTATGAATTTGTGTGTGTGTGTGCTTCTGTGTGTTAGTGTGAGTGTGTGTGAGTTTGTGTATGTGTGTATGAGTGTGTGTGTTTGTGTCTGAGAGTGTGTTTGAGCGTGTATGAAAATAGCTAAGGTGTCCGAAAAAGGGTGTAGTTTCTCCAAGTGATTTTAAAATTATTTTTCCTTTCTTCCTTTATATATATGTTCTGTTACATAAATTTTTCTTTTTCATGGTGGGCATGTATTTTCATAATCAGAAGGGGGAAAAGATGTTTGTCTCAGTTCAGGCTGCTACAGTGGAGCACCATAGCCACCGGCAAACTCGGCTTACTGTTGCAGATCTAAGGGCTCAGGCTGAGCACGGGGAGGGCTCTCTCAGGCCGCACACTGCTGAGCTTTTGGTGAGATGAGAGCTACAGTCCTCAGAGGTCCCTCTTGTAAAGGCTCAAATGTTATTCCTGTAGTTTCTACCTTCAAGACCTAATTATCTCCCAAAGGTAAGTATAGTTCATACTTATAGCAATAGCACACTGGCTGCTAAGCTTTCAGCAGATGCGTTCTGACCGGGCACTATCATTCGGTCCACAACAAGGCTTCTTGTTTGGTTAAAACAGAAGGCACGCTGGGTCTAGAAGGAATAATTACCATTCTTTTTTTTTAAGATTAATTAATTTTTTATGTCTGTGTGTGTGCCTGAGTGCATATGTGTGTGTGTGTGCGCACGCGCGCGCGCATGTGCACGTGCATGCACAAGTGCGGATGCCACATGCATGCAGTTCTTGCAGTGGCCAGAAGAGGGCATCAGATCCCCTTGGGTCTGGTGTTACAGATGGTTGTGAGCCACCACGTGGGCACTGGGAACCAAACCTGGGTCCTCAACAAGAGCACCCAGTTCTCCTAACTGCTGAGCCATCTCTCCAGCTCCAAATAACCTTAAAATGAATGCATAGATCCTGGGGCTATAACTCAGTGCAGAAGGCCTCAGAACTGAAATAAAATGACTAGGTAAATAAAACATTGTAGGCTTAGATTTTTTTTTTAAAACCGACTTTTAATAAGGTTTCTCAAATACTTTGACCCCTCATCCAAAGTTAGGGGATGAAAGATGGTAAATAGGACGAGAGGATGTGCACCTGTTTAGAAGTAGTTTTTTGGGGCGATTCCAATCTCCATCGTCAGGATGCCAGTTCAGGATTGTCACCAAGCATGAATCAGCAGCAGCGACCCCACCCAACAGACACTGCCAAGCTTCCACTGAATCAGCACCAGTCAGGGGAAGCGACCAGGACCAGCCAGGACGCCAGGAGAAGTTCTCTGCTGTGCCTCTCAACAAAGTGAAGATCGCGGAAGACACAAGGCTAGCTCTGCAATCATGCTGTCACTGTCAGATGAGGCCTGTTTATACTCGCTCCAAACATCATGTGACCTCCCACGGGTCTCGCCTCAGCAAAACACCATTGGAGTCTGCGTCACATGACACAACCAGAAACTTTCACTTTCAAAACAGTCTGAGATCTTGAAATCTGTATAATGGTCTCATTATCAAAATAACTAAAGGAGTAGGTAACATGGCGTGTCTTACGGCAAGTCAGGAAGCTTTGTTCTCAGTTAGGCCTAACTACCAAGTGAGATTTCAGGAGGAAGTGATTTGGAAATAGACTTGAGACAAGAGAACATATAGGCCTGTTTATCTGACATTTTTTGAAATGGTAATTGCAAACTGACTACTATTTTAACATCAAATCCCTAAAAGCGTCTGAGAAGAAGGAGCAGAAAGAGGAAAACAAGTATTATCCCCCTCTGTGTTTGAACCGACACTCCAGCAAAGGATAATGTCTTGTTAAACTACTCAGACGCTGTGTGTTCGGCATCTTCCCTTGGTTGACCACCTTTCTCTTTAGACCTGGTGAATGGCAGGTTTCTGCATCCTAATTTTAGACAGGTGAGTCACTACACATTTCTGAATTGATACATCAGGACCACAACTCACCCTCTGACAACTGGGATGCTTCTACATCTTCCCTAAAGCGCTTTGACCTCAAAATGGTTTCTGGGGTTCTGTTCCAGCTGGCTGGTCAGTTTGGGGTGTTTGGCAGATGCCAATGGAAATTTCTCAGCTGGATTCCCACCATTTTGCAGAATTCTCTTAGTTATTAGATTAGGTATGTTCAGGTTAAGTGCACAGCAAGTGGTATAGAACCAGGGCACCTGTGCTGGGAAGTCAGGTATCCCTTTGAAACTGATGTTAGTGACTAAGAGACTTGTGCTGGAGGCTGGACAGGTAGCTCAGTGGGTAAGAGCACTGGCTGCTCTTGCAGAGGACCAGGGTTCAGTTCCCAGAACCCACATGACAGCTCTCAACCATCTATAGCTTCAATTCCAGGTGTCTAATGCCCTCTTCTGGCTTCCAGGGGCACCAGGCACACATACAGTATACCAACATGCAGGCAACACACACACACACACACACACACACACACACACACATATATGAAATGTATAAATGTATGAAATAATATTCACATATATTTCATATATATGTATATGTCATATATGTGTAATATATACATATATATGTGAGATTTAAAGATGAGAATGAGAACTATGCTTAGCATCACAAGATTTCGGTCCAGATCCTCTAGAGGAGGGGTTCTTGAACCCTCCTAGTGTTGCGACCTTTTAATACCTCATGCTGTGGTGACCCCAACAATAAAAGTATTATTGTCGCTACATCTTAACTACTACTTAACTACTTAACTTTGCTACTGTTATGAATTGTATTGTAAATATTTGTGTTTTCCAATGGTCTTAAGTGACCCCTATGAAAAGGTTATTTGACGCCCCCCCCCAGGGGTCATGGCCCACAGGTTGAGAACTGCTGCTCTAGAGCCACAGTGTTCAAGCTACAGAAGCACAGGGATGCTTAGAACACACTTCCCGAGCGGCACCTGCCTGTGCACCGCGTCCTGAACTCAGTGCTGAAGATCTGGACTCTCCAGCATCACTCTGCCAGAGAAAGGGGTCACCTCTCTCCCATCCAAATCTCACCATGTTCAGACAACCCTCTCTACAGTCAGGCTGTGACTCTGCAGATTCAACCAACCCTGTGTTAAAAGCATTCGAAACATTGCATCTCTACTGAATATGTATTTTTTCTTGTCATTTTTCCCTACACAATATAGAATAACTATTTACATTCCAGAGATGACTTAAAGCCCTCAGGAGGACCGGACTAGATAATATACAAATGTTGTATACAGCATGTTTTACTGGGGACTTGTGCTTCGACGGGTTTTGGCTCCCTGGAGAGAAGCGTCCTCCACAGGTGCTGAGAAGTGATGGGGTGGCTTTCAAGTGGACAGAACCCTGGGAGCAAAGCAATGGATTTGCTCCAAATCTTGTTATTGGCAATGGAAAGTGAATGATTAAGTATATATCAAATGGCATAAAACACTACCAGTGACCTCACTGAGCAGCATAGCCAATAAAATCCTTTCCAAAAAAAGATCAAAAATAATAACCCTCTGTAGATACATGAGATTGAATAAAACAGTGCTCAACACACTCCCTGAATGGCATCACCAATAAAATACTTGCTTACATTCAATAAACTTCAAAGATCCAGTAAGTATGACGAGCCAATTCGGAATTTTCACATCTGCACATTTAACACCTCAGAGTTAGGTAAAAATGTACAAAACCTTAATTTATCTATACGCATGTTTGCTAAAAAAGAAAGTATGATAAAATGATTAATACATGATTTTCAAGAATTTTATGCATTGGACTGAGAATATAGCTTAATAGTAGGGCCCGAGGTTTAATCTCAGTCACACACACACACACACACACACACACACACACACACACACACACACACACACACAGAGGAAGAAGAAAGGGAAAGTTGAAGAAAGGAGTTCTAAAGGTCTGAGGCTGGGGGATTACTTCCTTAGCAGGTTTACTGAACGAGCACAAGGACCAGAATTCAGATCCCCAGAACGCATGTGAAAGCTGAGCAGTGTGTTAGCTAGGGTTCTCTAACCCAGAACTGACAGCGTGAACAAAAAGTGAAAGAATACACATCTATTGACCCATGGTTTGGACTACATATGAGGCAGAAGAATCACCTCGATGGCCACCAGGGAGAAAGGAGAGGACTCTGGGCCTGAGGGTGCTAGAGGCCCCAGTAAAGGGGAATGTCAAGGTGGGAATATGGGAATGGGTGGGCGGGTGGGTGGGAGGAGGAATTCCCTCACAGAGGCGGGGAGGGGGAGGGGATACGGGGTTTCCAAAGAGGAGACCCAGAAAACAGGAAACATCGGAAATGTAAATAAAGTATCAAAAATTAAAAAAAAAAAAAAAAAAAAATATCATCACTGTGTACTCCTCACGACAGCATCCCACAAGAGATAAGAATTACTGAAACCCAAAGATACGTGTCATTGAGGGTGTAAGGAAGATAAAAAAAAAAAAAAAAAGGTGAAAGTGGATCTAATTGCGTGACTTACACGCTGTGGTCCAGCTAATCCAACAATGGCTGCCCCTTAAAGAAAATGATAAGGATCTGGAAGCTGTTCAGTCCACCAGGCTGGATGTCTCAGCTGGGTGTCAGTCTACACTGGAATCCCACAGAAGGCAGTTCTAATACAGGCAAAGGGATGCCTCAGCAGAAGGCAGATGAGCTTGCCAGCATGAGTGGGAACAAACAGGCAAAGAGCAAAAGCTTTCTTTTCTTGTGCCCTTTTATGTGAGCTGCCGCCAGAAGGTGGAGCCCAGAGTGAAGACAAATCTATCCACCTCGAACATCCAATCAAGAAAATCCCTCACACAGACGCCCAGCTGCTTGGGTTTAAGTTGATTCTGGATATGGTCAAGTTGGCAACCAAGATTCACCATCACAGACAGCAGACATGGTAACACCTGTGACCCCAGCCCTTGGGAAGAGAAGACAGACAATCCCTTAAGCAAGGTGGATAGCTAGACCAGCCAGAATTAGCAGGCTCCCAATTCAGCCAGAGACCCCGACTCAATGTATAAAGTGAAGCACAATCATAGAAAACGTGAAACATCAACTGTAGGCCTCGACACGCGTTCACACACGTGTGTGCACACTCATACCCACACATACGTGTGTGCACCCCCACACATGCCCCTCACACATACAAATAAATATAAAATATTTTTGAGTAATGACTCAAAAGTTCTGACTGTAAAAGAAAATTACTATGCAGTTTTGTTTCGTTTTGTTTTTTTTTTAATGACTGACAGTGGGTATCAGGTAACTATGGTAATTTGCCCTGGATAGATAAGGCAGTAGCAATTTTAGTTAATTTTTTCATCATAGGTTTTACGACTCTATGAACTGTCAAAGCATAACTCGCAAAATGTTAAAAATATGATTACCATATAAATAGATGTTAAATATCACACAAACGGATGAGCCGGGGCTTTCAGATAACCCGTTAAAGAGGCTCTCAAAAGAGGGCAAGAGAGATTAAAAGACGTGAGAAAGGGAGATTGTGTGTAATCTAAGGAAAAGAGAATCCCAAAACACAGTGGCGACACCGGAAGCCAAATTAATATCACACCCATGAGCTGTAGGGTTGCCTGCCCCAACAGCGAAGGGAAGTCAGCCCACATTATTGCTTTCTGCATTCTGGCATCTATATTTAGAGACGTGTTAAGCAGTGGTGCCCCATTCATACCCAAAATCAAGCCTAACGGGTGTTAGGTTAGCCTCAGCTCACAGGGTAGGGCACACTCTTAGCAAAAGGACACAGGATCCTCTCTTTATCTGACAAGTGTGGAGTGATTCTCCTCAGTAAAACTTTTAAATGTGGACTTAGAAAGCCAAGAAGAGAAGCATCACTTCTCAAAGTTCTTAAGGGTCTGCGCGAACAGTTACGCTGCTGACATACGCATGTGGTTCGTTCTTAGCTGTGTGTGAAAAACTTGGTGAGTTATTTTGCCTGCTGTGTATTTTCTAAGACTGTAAATAATTGAATGCTGAAAACGTGGCAAGTTGGATTAACGAATCCATGGTCCTTATTCAAACTCCATCGCTTGCCCCAACAGTGTACTTTATCTGAGTGATACAAAGCCTGGTTTTATGTGGGTTCATGTGGATTCGAACTCGGATCCTCACACTTGTATGCCAAGTGCTTTGACCCACTGAGCCATCTTCTCAGCACCTTAATCTCAAAGCTGAGTAAGTAGCTCTCTGCATAAGCCCCAGCACCACCGTCTGTAATAGCAAATGTGCCCTTACTTCAGTCAATCTTACTCAGACACCCAAGACTTCATCACAAACAACTTTAAAGAGCCAAAGCAAATTCAGACATAATGTGAGTAGAGGTATTTTGTTTGTTTGTTTTTTTAACCTTTTAGAATTTATTTTAGCCAGGCGGTGGTGGCGCATGCCTTTAATCCCAGCACTCGGGAGGCAGAGGCAGGTGGATTTCTGAGTTCGAGGCCAGCCTGGTCTACAGAGTGAGTTCCAGGACAGCCAGGGCTATGCAGAGAAACCCTGTCTTGAAAGAAAAAAAAAAAGAATTTAGTTTAGCTGTTTGTGTCTAATATATGGTCTTTGGTTTCTGTTCTGAGAAGGATGGTGGAATGATATCAACTTTACAGTTAAAATGACTTTAAAATATGAAAATACATTTTATAATATCTTTAAATACAAAGGTGAGCTGGAAATCAGCATACATAGAATGCACTGAACATGAGGGCTAATCACGTTGATGGAATGGTGAAGGCTGTCTTCATGCCAAAGGGTTTAACCAATCGGAGAACCCTCAAGTCGGGTGTCATGAATCCTAGAAGACATAAGGAGACACGTCCCCGGGCATGCCAAGGTTGGTCAATGTAATAAAAGACTCCCACCAATAATTCCGGAACCACAGCAGCCACAGTCTCAAAGCAAAGGAGGCATTTCTTTATCCCTAAGGAAAATTGCCTGTGGAATAAGGTGGCAGAGGGGAGAAGTGGTGGATAGAAGGTTAGAAGGCTTGAAGGTCATCGGGGACGGCCCCCAGGCTTGGTAATCAGCAGCCTGGAAAACCAGGAACTGAATGAAGCTAGAGAGCTGTTGTCATGTTTTATAAAAAGATAAGAAAAGCCAGGGATATGTGGAGGTGCAGTATAGTGTGGGGGAACGGGGTGCTTCTGTAGGCCTGTGCTGAGGCGTCCCTTCCCTCTGAGGGACCAGCCACTCGATGGTATAGAATAGAATCGAGTTTATTCAGGGCGTGGGGAGGGGAGTTGAGAGAAAGGCAGAAAGAGCAGGAGGAGAGAGAGAGAGAGAGAGAGAGAGAGAGAGAGAGAGAGAGAGAAGAGGAGTAGAGGCCAGCCATGAAGCCATGAGCAGGTGGAGAGAGGGAGGAGGGAAGTGGGGAGAGAGAGGGTAAGGGAGCAAGAGAAGAGACTAAGAGAGTGAGAAGGGGGCAAGCAGCCCCTTTTATAGTGAGTCAGGCACATCTGGCTGTTGCCAGGTAACCGTGGGGCGGAGCCTAGACCAAATGCCAACAGCTGTGACCACACCAGGTCTGATCTGTAAATGTCTGAACTGCCCAGAAGGTGATTACTCTCTAGCTGGAGGATTTAGCTGGAGGATTTGCAGCAAAGAACAAACACACACCTTGTCCACTCCCTTAAGGGTTGATCCAAACAAGGGTTATCTATCATGGGGGGCAGGAAAACGCCCTTCAGGGAAAGCTATAGACTCTGAAAATCATATAAACCCTATGGAAGATGTCAGCAGACACAGCTCTTTGGGCTTTGTCTGCTTTCCTATTCAGAGAGTGCGTTATGCAGTGGTCTCTCTGGTCCCTGTGCGCTCCTATACCTCTAGAATGTGCTTTGTGGCAGTGGTCCATTTGTCCATTGCTCACCCTTGCCCATGAGCACTTGGGGGGCATTTGTGTGTATGTCTATGTGTGTGTGTCTGTGTGTGTATCTCCATTGTGTGTCTCTGTGTGTATGTATCTCTGCGTCTGTGTGTCTGTGTCTGTGTCTGTGTGTGTCTCCATCTGTGTGTGTGTTTGTGTGTGTGTGTCTATGTGTGTGTCTGTGTGTGTGCTTGTCTGTGTGTGTGTGTCTGTATGTGTGTCTGTGTGTGTGTTTGTGTGTCAGTCTGTCTGTGCCCATGCAGACATCTGTGGGGGCTAATGTCTGAATGTCTTTCTAAACTGTCAACCCTAGGGTTGGGGTGGAGCCACTGGGAGGTGATGTAAGCTTTATAAGGTGGGTTCCAAGTCACTGGAGAGTGGAAAAGGGTGCCTGCGAAGGGGACCGTGGGACTCTCATCCTTTTTCTGTTTGTCTCCTGGACATAGGAGGAGCCCATCTTCCCTATGGGTTCCCTCCATGATATGCTGCCTTCCTGCAAACCCACAGCAAAGGGACAGTGATCATTGACTGGAACCTCACGTCTGTAAACCAAGACCTCCCTAGATCCAGGCAGACTTATTTAATGTGACGCAGAATTCTCCATTATCCACAAAAGGTGGGCCAGTTCTTTTGAACCAAATACAAAACAAAACAGAAACCAAGAAGAAACCCCCTGGGCTGGGAAGGAGAAATAACTCAGCAGAGCACTTGTTGCCTTGGGTGTTGGGTGTTGGGTGCTGTGGCTTGCAACTATCTATCATCCTAGTTCCAGGGGGGACCAATGCTTTCGTCTGGCCTCTAGAGGTGCATACATGTGGAGCATACAGACTGCAGGCGAACATTTATACACATAAAATAAATATTTTTTTAAAATGCGTTTGGACCAGGTGTCGTGGTATACACCTGTAGCGCTGGCACTCCGAGACTGGAAGCAGGAGAATCTTAAGTATAAGGGTGAGTAGGCTCCATAGTGAGACTCTGTCTAAAAAAATAAACAGAAACTCGGAGTGCATTTGCCTCTTTGCCCCTTCAAAGTACAAATAAAGGGTTTTGCATGGTGTGATGGTTTGCATATACTTTTCCCAGGTAGTGACACTATTAGAAGGTGTGGCCCTGTTGGAGTAAGTATGTCACTGTGGGTGTGGGCTATCAGACCCACTTCCTAGCTGCCTGGAGGTCAGTCTTATCTTAGAGGCCAGTACATAAAGATGTAGACCTCTCAGCTTCTCCTGTACCATGCCTGCCTGGATTCTGCCATGTTCCTGCCTGATGGTACCAGACAGAACCTCTGAACCTGTAAGCCAGCCCCAGTTAAATGATGTCATTATAACGATTGCCTTGGTCATGGTGTCTGTTCACGGCAGTAAAACTTAACTGTCTTAGTCAGGGTTTCTATTCCTGCACAAACATCATGACCAAGATGCAAGTTGGGGAGGAAAGGGTTTATTCAGCTTACACTTCCACACTGCTGTTCATCACCAAAGGAAGTCAGGACTGGAACTCAAGCAGGTCAGGAAGCAGGAGCTGATGCAGAGGCCACGGAGGGATGTAACTTACTGGCTTGCTTGCTTCTCCTGGCTTGTTCAGCTGGCTTTCTTATAGAGCCCAAGACTACCAGCACAGGGATGGCACTACACACAAGGCCCCTCCCCCATCACTAATTGAGAAAATGTCTTACAGCTGGATCTCATGGAGGCATTTCCTCACCTGAAGCTCCTTTCTCTGTGATAACTCCAGCTTGTGTCAAGTTGACACACAACACCAGCCAGTACACCAGGTACGATGACTCAAAACTGATTTTAAGTCTAGTCCTAGGGGATATGATTCTTTCTTCTGGTCTCTTTGGGCACCTGCACCATGTGCATGTAAGTGCACATGCATGCATGCGCGCACGTGCACACACACAATTTAAGATAAATCTAAACATTAAAAGGAAATAAAAACTTTCAAGCCGGTGAAACTGACTAATGAGAGAAAGCACTGGCCACACCTACAACATAAGCTTATGCTGAGCTCAAAGAAAGGTTTAATGCAAGTTCCTTCTTATAATTTTGACTTCCAGACAAGTTAAAAAAAAAAAAAAAAAAAAAAAGCCCCTAGGTGTGTCCCACGTGACCTTCAGCTCAGTAGAAATTAGAATCACCATGGGAACCAGCCTCTGGGCATATGTTCTGAAGATGACTTTACAGATTCAGCTAACAGCAATGAGAAGCCACAGCCTACATGTGTGTGGCACCATTCCACCAGCTGGGGTCCCAGACTAAAGAAAAAGGAGAAAATGAACTGGGCACTGATGCTCTGCTTCTTGACTATGGATACAGTGTCCCCAACTTGCCTGAAGCTCCTGCTGCCATAACTCCCACAGACTGTATCCTTGAACTGGGACGCCCCCCATTTCTTTGTCCAGTATTTTGTTGCCTCAGTAAGACACACAACTAATAAGTGTGAAAGGCAGGATATCAGCATCCTAGTTCTGAGACCCATAAATACGTTAAGTAGCAAAATGAACTTGGAGATGAGATTAAGAATCCCGAGACGGAGGGCTGGAGCGGTAGCTCGACAGGTAAAAGTAGATGCAGCCAAGCCTGAGGATCTGAGTTCAATCCCAGGGACCCACATGACTGAAGGAAAAAACTGACTCTGAAAAGTTGTCCTCTGACCTCTTCATGAGCACTGTGGCATCGGTGCACACATGAGTGAATGAATGAATGAATACAATTTTCATTACTTAATTTATTTATTCACCTTATATCCAGATCACGTCCCCCTCCTCCCAGATCCCTCACACAGTCCCTCCCCTTCACCTCTGAGAAAGGGGAGGTCCTCCCTGGGAACCAACACACCCAGGTACCTCAAGTCACTGCAGGACTAGGCATATCCTCTCCCATCGAGGTCAGAAATGGGCAGTCAAGTAAGGGGAACAGAATCCATAAACAGGCAACAGAGTCAGGGTAAGCCCCCATTGTTGGGGGACCCACCTGAAGACCAAGCTGCACGTCTGCTACCCATGTGCAGGAGTGGGAGTGGCTAGGTCCAGCCCTTGTATGTTTTTTGATTGGTGGTTCCGTCTCTGGGAGCCTCCAAGAGTCCAGGTTAGTTGATTCTGTTGGTCTTCCTGTGTAGCTCCTATCCCCTCCAGGTTCTTCAATCCCTTCACTAACTCTTCCACAAGACTTTCTGAGCTCAGTCTAATGTTTGTCTGTGGGCCTCTGCATCTGTTTTGGTCAGCTGCTGGGTGGAGCCTCTCAGAGGACAGTTATGCTAGGTTCCTGTCTATGAATCCAAGCTGACTGATATAAACATAGCCTGAGGAGCCAAGGTAGTTAAAGAGGAAGGCAGGCCTGTGTTTTGTCCCTCTGCAGACAGCTCGATAGCTCGGCACATTCCCCCCTAAATTGGCAAGGGTTGCTACTGCATTCATTTATGTGTGTGCCGGCCATGACAAATGTAGCTGTCAACACTATCTTCATGTGTGACATCACTGTGACAAGGCTTTGACCAACGAAGAGGCGTCCAAGTCTCACAGTGTGTCCCTGTGAACCCCCCACCTGTGCAGTCACAGTAGGGGTTGGTCTCCCCATCCACACATAGAGCTCCACGGAGACGTGGCTGACTGACACATTCATCAAAGTTGAGTACACAGTGGTCTTCAGGGAATCCTGGTGAATGCAATTTCTTTAAAAATGAATCTTGAGACAGAAAGATCGTCCTGAATTGCTGGGAGCCAAACCCATGGAACTACCCGCTGTTCTGTGAAGTCTAGGAAAGTGCAAGGTTAGAAAAGGACAGGGCATTTTCGATCTCGGGTCCCAGGAATTGAAAGAACGTCTGGATTGGCCTTGGGCCATGTGTAACCTTCCCGCCTGCCTGCCTTAAGCTGCTGTCCTGAAATAAACCTTGAGAGCTTGATCAGAATACATGACTAGCCAGGCAGTGGTGGCACACGCCTTTAATCCTAGCGCTTGGGAGGCAGAGGCAGGTGGATTTCTGAGTTCAAGACCAGCCTGGTCTACAGAGTGAGTTCCAGGACAGCCAGGGCTACACAAAGAAACCCTGTCTCGAAAAACCAAAAAAAAAAAAAAAAAAAACAAAAACATGACTTGCTTTCCTTCCTTGTGTCTCTTGTCCCCCATTCTTTCACCCCCTCCCCAGATTCCCGCTGAACCCCTGCAGGCTGGGGCACTGAATTATCTAGTTTGGTTCAATGAAATCACAAGGTAACCTTGTAAGAGAGCAGAAGTTGAGATTTTGAGTGGATTCTACCCATTGCCACTACCCTCTCTTGACCACCTCCCCCTCCCCAAATAGTGCCCCCTCCTCCTCTCATTTCTTGTATTTTTAAAAAGTCAAGATTCCACACATGAGAGAAAGCATTGTCTTTTTCTCTCGTCTCCTACACCACCTTTCCTGGCTGCACCTCCACCCTCCCGTAAGTCCTCCCCCCCAGGAAATATCTGCTACTTTCTGCCGTATGTGTGTGTATGTTTTTTGAGTCCCACATATGGTAGAAAACAAATGATATTTGTCTTTCTGGTTTATTTTGCCTGACATGATGCTCTCAAGTGTCTTTCGAGTAATGACACTGGCCCCTTCTTCTCCGTGGCTGAGCCAGATTCCGTCGCGGGCACATACAATGCTTTCGTCCGTTTGTCTTTTGATGGACAGTAGAGTGATTCCATGTCTTGCCTAGTGTAAGTATAAACAGTCCCATAATCAACACAGGGGTGTAGTTATCTCTATGGTGTGCTTTGTTGGACTCCTGATATATACCAAGAGATGGCATAGCTAGATCATATGATAGTTGTATTTTCTGGCTTTTTTTTAAATTGAGAACATTCTATGATCAATTCTGTAGTGGCTGGCACTAATTTATACATCCCCACAAGCATGGTAAAAGCCCCCACCCCAACTCTTGCCAACAAATATTGCTGGTTATTTACTTAATGGTATCCATTCTGCCTAGGGTGAGATGGACTCTCCAGGTAGTATTTGCAAACAGAATTGGGCCTTAAAGATCCCTGGAAATGTGAAACAGAAATATGCTCGAGGAGAAGCCTTCCCCTGCTCCGTCAGACATGGTGGTAACCAAATACCAAATAATAGAGAGTTCCCAATTAAGTTTTGCTCTACATATACAATGACATACGAGATGTGGGTTTTATTACAGAATATCTAACAACATGCAACTCGTCCTTGATATCTTAAGGGAAGAAAGCAAGCTACAAAGCCTATGAAGGGTTTGGCTCGAGAGCATTTCAGCCAAACTTAGCTTATCAAGAAAGTTGTAAATCTCCCCCTGAGGAGCCTATGCACATTGTTTCAGCCTAGGCCACCCCCTCAACCACCCCACATGCTGACCTGTTCTTCCAAAAGCCTTAAACCAAGCCTCAGTCCTTATTGGAGTTTGAAATTACATATTTTACTAGGAATAGGGTTTTAATTATCATTCATGTTCAAGATTATAAATTCAACCAAAGCAGGAACTGTGCCTGCTTTTACTCACATCCCACCTCTAGGATCAAGGAGATAGTAAATACTTAATAAATATTTATTAAGCTAACTGGGCCACAGTTAACTTTTGCATCCATGAAATACTGCCCTCTTAAAAATGTCTTGTGGCTGCATTTCCTTATGCTTTTGAGCCTGTGAATGAAAGTCAAATGTATTTCAGATTGATTCAATTCCAGGACAAAATTTTACATGTTGATAAAGCGGGCAATTCATCCTAATTAGAGAATCTTGAAGTCTTGAAATTAAGGAGGTTTCATAATGTGGCACAGATGTGGACCTGATGGGGCTATTTAATAAGAGGCAGGTTCTAGACAGTAGACTCATGGGTGCTTCTCGTGATAACAAAACTGGCATCCAGAGACATGAAGTGGGGTGCCTGAGAATGCATGGGAGGTCAGAGCAAGGACCTGGAGAATTCCTTCTACCTCAGTAAAAAGCCGCAGAAAACAGCCCACTGTGATTGTGGAACTAAGAGAAATTCAGGCTTAGGAACAGCCTCAGATGTCCAATAACTAGTGTGCAAAGAGGCCAGAATGCTGCACGTCAGATCATCATTTTAATTTCTATAGCTAAAAAGGGAATTTTGTTTTATAACAAAAGTTTGCCTCAGGGAAGTGGGAATTCCGAGTGCCTTGTGCCCGGTGTAACCCCAGTGCTTGGCACAGTTCATTTGTCAATCAAATAGATGAAGAAACAAGACATATCATCCCTAGACTTACCCAAGTTGCTCACTCGACGGCATCTGGAAATACTAAACTGAGGAAGGCTCCTGGCGGTAAGGTGGGTGCTGCTTCCCCTTCATCTAAAACAAAACCATGTGTTCATCTTTGAAACCCGTAAGCACTTCCCTACATGACTTCAGTGCCCAATAAACACTCATCAAAACCAGCTTGGGGAAGTAATGCGTTCATTTGGCTTATACTTCCATATCACAGTCCATCTCTGGAGGGAAGCCAGGGCAGAAACCGAGGCAGAAACCACAGAGGAACGCTGTTCACAGGCTGGCTGGTTCCCCGTGGCTCACCCAACCTGCTCTCTTATACCACTCAGGATAACCTGACCAGGGGCTGCTCCATCCATACTGGGCTGGACTCTCCATCATCAGTCATTAATGAGGAAAATGTCCTCTAGACCTGCCTACAGGCCATTGCAATGGAGACATGTTCTCAGTTGAGGTTCGCTCTTCCCAGATGACCTTAGCTTGTACTGTGTATACAAAAAGTACTTGTGCGTTCATTTATACCATACATCTCCTTATTCTTTGAAAATAGACATTTTTCTCATAGAACATATCCTGATTACAGTCTTCCCTCCTCCTCCTCCTCCAAGTCCCTCCCCATACCCTCTCCCATCCAGATCCACCCTCTTTCTGTCTCTCATTAGAAGACAAATAGTCTTCTATGGGATTATTATATGATATGTTAGGATGTTAACACATCAAAATAGGACAACACAAACAGAAGAAAAAGAGACCAAATAAAGGTACAAGAAGGTAGACTGAGAGGCCACTGGTTTGCACTCAGATATCCCATAAAAATAGTAATCTGGAAGCTGTAATATAGATACAAATATAGACATAAAATAAAATCAAAATTAAGATAATTTTTTAAAAAAAAAGAAAAGAAAAAGCCCTGACATGACATTACGAGACAAGGAAGCTCTGAAGTTGAATCCGTTTTCTGTTGGCTATCCACTGTGGGCCGTTTGACCTAACCCTAAGAGGAGTTTGTGTCCCTAGTGGGACGTCCTTGAAGAAACCTAAGCTTTCATTTGCCAGGGTAATCAATTGGAGATTGCTTCTGTGTTAGGGGTGGGAACAGGTATCTACTTGCCCGTTCAGCTCTAGGACTCTAATCTGGTGCAGACCGGATGCACACCGCGTGCACGCTGCCTCAGTCTCTGTGAGTTCATCTGTGCATCCACCCTGCTGATTTAGAGACCGTGTTTTCTTGGTGTCTTCCACCTCCTTTGGCTTTTACGCTCTTTCTGTCTCTTCTTCATCAGGGTTCAGGGAACCCTGAGGGAAAGGATTTGATAGAGACAACTCATTTAGGGCTGAGTGTTCCAAGGTCTCTCATTCTCTGTATAACATCTGCCTGTGGGGAATTTGTTCCCATCTGCTGCAGAAGGAAGCTTCTCTGATGATGGCTGAGAAAGGGACTATTTAGGAATATAGAAGGATGCCATTAGGAGTCATTTTGTTGCTATGGTTTGTTTGTTTGTTTTGAACTGTACTATTTGGTTTTATCCTTGGTCCCTGGGCTTTCTACTCTCAGGTTCTTGGTCACCCAAGCAGTTTCGGGTCTGGGTTGCATCTCATGCTATGTATGAGTCTTGAGTAAAATCAGTTATTGGTTGGTTACTCCCAAAGGTTTGTGCCACCATTGTCCTAGTGTAACCTGCCAGCAGGACACCATTGTAGATCAAACAGTTTGCGGCTGGCCTGGTGTTTACCTTCACAGCTTGTCTTGATGACCTGCCTTTCGATGAGAGATGGATATTGGCATTAGTGTGTGAGGGTCAATATGTGATTTAAGCTGTACTAGTGTTTCTTTTATGAATTTAGGGGCCCTAGTGTTTGGTGCATAGATGTTAAGAATTGCGATGTCCTCTTGGTGGATTTTTTCCTTTGATGAGTATGTAGTGTCCTTCCCTATCTCTTCTGATTAGTTTGAAGTCATTTTTGTCCAATATGAAAATGGCTACACCAGCCTGCTTCTTTGGTCCATTTGCTTGGGATATCTTTTTCCGTCCTTTTACTCTGAGTTCATCGATCCTTGATGCTAAGGTGTGTTTCCTAACAAAATTCATGGAGGGTGGATCCTGGTTTCCATCCATTCTGTGATCTCTGTCTACACTGAGGAATTCAGATCATTGATGTTGAGAGATATCAGTGAGCAGTGTTTATTGATGCCTGTGGTGATGGTGATGGTGGTGGTGGTGGTGGTGGTGGTGGTGGTGGTGGTGGTGGTGGTGGTGGTGGTGGTGGTGATGGTGTGTGTGTGTGTGTGTGTGTGTGTGTGTGTGTGTGTGTGTGTGTGTGTTTCCAGGGTTTGATTTTCTGGTCTGGGGTTATTTATCCCTTGTGTTTTCTTTCGGTTGGAGCTTTCCTTCGAGTACCTTTGTTGGGCTGGATTTGTAGATAGATATTGTAGATATTGCTGAAATTTGGTTTTATCATGGAATGTCTTACCTTTTTCATCTATTATGATTGAAAGTTCTGCTGGGTATAGTAGTCTTTCTGGCACCTCTGGTCTCTTAGAGTCTGTAGAACATCTGTCCAGGTCCTTCTTGCTTTTAGAGTCTCCATTGAGAAGTCAAGGGTGAGCCGGGCAGTGGTGGCGCACATGCCTTTAATCCCAGCACTTGGGAGGCAGAGGCAGGTGGATTTCTGAGTTCGAGGCCAGCCTGGTCTACAGAGTGAGTTCCAGGACAGCCAGGGCTACACAGAGAAACCCTGTCTCGAAAAACAAAACAAAAATGTAAAAAAACAAAAAACAAAAAACAAAAAAACCAAGAGAAGTCAAGAGTGAATCAGATAGGTCTGCCTTTATATGTTACTTGGTCTTCTTCCCTTACAGCTTTTATTATTCTTATTTTGTTTAGTACATTTAGTGTTTTGATTATTTTGTGCTAAGGGGACTTTCTTTTCTGGTCCAGTCTAATGGCGTTCTGTATGCTTCTTGTACTTGGATAGGCATCTCCTTCTTTAGGTTAGAACTTTTTTCTTCTATGACTTCGTTGAAAATATTTCTGTGCCTTTGACCTGGGTTTAAAAAAAATAAGTCTGGTGCTTCCTTCCCAGCCTTTGTTCCCGAAATGATGACTCTGAGACTAATTATGTATCAATAAATGCCCAGGCCACATGCTTTGGCTCATCCTCTGACTAGCTCATAACTTATTTAACCCATTCAAACTATTCTGTGTCTTCCACATGGTTGGTTACCTCTCCTGCAGTCCCAAACTTCACATCTTCCTCAGCAGCTCTTCTAGTGTTCTCCCTTCATCTCCTTTTATTCTCCCACCATTTCTCAGAATCCTCTCTCTTCCTGCCAGTGTCCCACCCCCTACTTCCTGCCTCAGCTCATTGGCCATCATCTTTTTGATTGGCAGGTGTTGCTTGTAAGGCATTCTCTCTACAATACGTTTCTTCTCCTTCCTCTATTCCTATTATTCTTAGATTTTGTCTTTTCATTGTGTCCCAGATTTCTTGGATATTTTATGCCAGGAGGTTTTCTTTTTAGGTTTAACATTTTCTTTGACCAAGGTATCTATTTCTTCTATTGTGTCCTCTACACATGAGAGTCTCTCTTCCATCTCCTGTATTCGGTTGGAGATGTTTGCCTCTGAGGTTCCTGGTTCGGTTCCTAAATTTTTATTTTCCAGATCTCCCTCAGTTTGGGTTTTCTTTATTGATTCTATTTCCACATTCAGGCTTTGAACTGTCCTATTCATTTCCTTCCATTGTTTGCTTGTGTTTCCTTTAAGGGACTTCTTTAAGGGATTAATTCATTTCTTCATAAGGACCTCTATCATGAAGGCTATTTTAAGGTCTTTGCTTTGTGCTTCAGCTATGTGGTAATTCTCGGGGCCTGCTGTGGTATGGTAGGGTTGCTGGGCTCTAGTGGAGACATGTTGTCCTGACCTTTGTTCATTTATTTTTACCCTGGCATGTGGGCATGTTGGTTTGGAGAAAAGAAATGTAATTCTGGGTGTTGATGTCTTGTCTTTGCTGGGTGGGTGTTTCGTTCCTGTTGCCCTCTCTGGTTCTGAGGGGAGTGTGGTGGCTGAGTGTTGCCTAGTAAGGAATCCTTCTGGGATCCTGATAAGTGTGGCCCCTGGGGTTTCCAGGTAAAATATGTCTCTAAGTGTTGAGAGCCCACACATAGGAATGGCTGCACCTCTGAGTCCCTCTATGTCTCAGGGCTTGGCTTTTCTCTCCTTCCTTCCCTCCATGTTTACGTTTTCTCTACTTTTCGATTAACATTTTTTTAAAGGTATGTATGTCCTGCTGTGTTCCCTTTTTCCATTTTTGTGACTTCGAATTATATCACTGAGATCCCATGTGAGTCCTAACTCTTTGATGGTTTGACTTAGGTCATGGTGTCTCCTGGACCTGTTGTAGGTCACGTACATGAGCTACTGCACATGTACATGTCATAAAGATATCTCACACTTTATTTGCCCATTCTTTCAGCAATAGACACATAAGCTAGATACAGCCTCCAACTTGAGAATAGCAAATGCCGTTGTGAACAGCCGGGGCGTGCTTCCTGGTGTACAGATGTGAGCTCAGTCAGGCACACAACAGAGTAACACTGACAAGAGGGACAAATACATTCACCACTGCCAGCATCTTTCCATGGTGGCAATATGCATGTCCAGTGTCCTCAAGTAGCTTGTTTCTTCCTTTCTTAATCTGCCAGCATGCGTTAGTCCTATAATTCATTCAATAAATAATCAGGTTGCTTAATAATCTCTTGTCTGTGGGGCTATTGTATGGTTAACGTGTGATCTCTCCCTTATCTTCCCATAGGCTAGCATTTATAGTTAGATGTACACTCAGTCTGGAAAGTCTACATGTTCTCAGTGGGCTGCAGGAGGAATTAAACACACAGACTCTGGAGCCAAAATGCCCGTTCAAAAGTCTAGCTCTGGGACTGGAGAGGTGGTTCAGTGGTTAAGAGCACTGGCTGCTCTTGCAGAGGACCCAGGTTCGATCCCCAGCAACCACATAGCAGCTTGCAAACACCTGTGACTCCAGTTCCAGGGGATCCAATGCTCTCTCCGGGCCCCCTCAGGCACCAGGCAGACATATAGTCCACAGACACACCTACAGGCAAAGCATTCATACACATAAAGTAAAAATCCATTAAAACCTACTTCTGCCACTTGCTAGACTTGGACTCCTGGGCTGCTGACTATGAATCTCAGATAAGATATGCATGCTATAAGATGCTCCTTTATTGTAACTCATGAAGCTGCTTCCCACAAAAATCATACATTACAAAGTTAAACTCTATAATAGAGACGTGTCTCAACCATGACAGGCACGCTCACCACGCGCTCACCATAGTAAGTCTTCCTATATCTGCCTCTATTCTTTGCTTACAGAAGATTCTCCTAAGCACTCAGAGACCTGTGAACACAGAGCCGTGAACCCCAGCTCCAGTTACTAACACAGCCAGGGCAGACGACATTACTCTCTGCTGGAACACTGTCATCATAGCCACAGTCTCCAGGACATCCCCTCATGAAAGCCAAACTCCACACACCTCATGTTCCATCTTCTGTCTCAACCCACCTTCCTTTCTTTAACTGTGAACAAACTCAGAACTCTCCATGTGTGCATATGTGTGTATAAGTGAGACAGAGACAGAGACAGAGAGTTCTGTGTGTGAGAGGGAACCCTGTGAGAGAGAATTCTGTGTGCTCATGTGTGTGTGAGAGAGAGAGAGACAGAGACAGAGAGTTCTGTGGAGGGAACCGAGTTAAGAGAGAATTATGTGTGCACGTGTGAGTGTGTGTGTGTGTGTGTGTGTGTGTGTGTGTGTGTATGAGAGAGAGAGAGAGAGAGAGAGAGAGAGAGAGAGAGAGAGAGAATTCTTTGTGTATGTGTGAGAGAGACAGAGACAGACAGAGAGAGAAAATTCTGTGTGTGAGAAAGGGAACCCTGTATGTGAGAGAATTTTGTGTGTGTGTGTGTGTGAGAGAGAGAGAGAGAGAGAGAGAGAGAGAGATCATCGTCTTCAGCTTGCACTTGCTCCTCAACCTGTCTCACTGTCTAGGAATGGGTGTGTCCGGACATATGATTTCCAAGCCACCGAGTCACACAGTCCCTTCTAATGGACCTCTTGGCAGCTGAAATAGAATGGAACATTTGCTTCCTGAAATACCTCTCCTGGCTTCCCTTACCACACACGCCCTGACATGCAGCTCTCTCTCTCTCTCTCGCTCTCTCTCATGCTGTCTGTCTCTGTCTATCTGTCTATCTCTCTCACACACACACACTGTCTGTCTGCCTCTCTCACACACTCTATTTCTGTCTCTCTGTCTCTGTCTCTCACTTGCTCGCTCTCTCATGCTTTCTGTCTCTCACACACACACTCTATCTCTCTGTCTCTCTCAGTCTCTGTGTCTGTCTGTCTGTCTCTCTCTCTCTCTCACACACACACACAAATACACTGACTGGTCCCCTTCACAGGCTGTCTCTCTCTCTCCTTCACTTTCTCCCAGCTCACCCTACCCACTCCTGAGAGGGTAGACCCTTTCAGACACTCATGGTTGGACTGGAGTGATAGCTCAGGGGTCAAGAGCACTGGCTGCTCCTCCAAGTGACCTGAGTTCAGTTCCCAGCGCCCATGTCAGGAGGCTCATCATAACTGTCTGTAATCCTAGCTCCAGGAGAACTGACACCTTTAGCCTTCATGAGCACAATATTGTGTGCCTATACCCACATGCAAACACATCTACAGGGAACTTAAGAATAGTAAACTTTTAAAACACTCATGGTTTTCAATATTAAGCCTCTGGCTTCACTGAAGCCCAGACTTCCATATCCAGCTGTTTGCTGGCCATCATCTGAACTTCATGTCTCAGCAATAACGATGGCTGAGGAAAAGTCCCTTCTCGATTTCATGTTGGAGGCCTGCACCCTGGCTAGTCCCTCCGGACTATAACACCCTCCATAGCCACTAGCGAAATTTCAGCTTCCTCAGCTTCCAGTTCTTCGCCCCAATACCTTCTCACACAGACCCTCTCTAACCCCCTCCCTGCCAAGAAACCTCTAAACCTCATCCAGCCATGTTTAGTCCTGGCTTTTTGTAAATGTACCCTATTCCTGATCCTCCTCCTCCTCTTCCCCTCCCCTCCCCTCCTCTCCCCTCCCCTCCCCTCCTCTCCCCTGCTTGGAGTATCCATGCCTTTAAAGAGACAACAGGGGCCAAAGCATACCAGAAACACAGCCTTTATTTTATTCTATAGAAAGGAGGAGAACACATTTTGCAGGTGACTTGCTTAGAGGGTTTGGGGACATTAAACAATAAATAGCACCTTTTCAGGCCTGTCATTCAAAGACGGCAGGAACAAAGCCCCTTTGTAAGTCTGCTACAGTGTACTTAATGATACATTGATTGATTTTCCTCCACAGAAATGACATGTCTATGAACGGAGGTACCACAAATATTCTTACAAATGTCTACTGTGTCCTGAATCTCCGAGGTTCTCTACACACATCAATAACCGTGATGGACGAGACATACTAAATGTTGTCGATCAATCAGGGCACGCAGAGAACACTGGCATCTACACGGCTCTGTGTAGCATCGTTTATTACTCGGGCTGCTGAGCAATTATGTTCCTGAGCATTTGACAAAGGTTGTTTTTGTGTCTCGACTTCTGATTTAGCTGTAAGATGTAAAAATCCTATAGTCAGGCGATGCGCTGGGTCATGAGAAATGGCTTAAGAGTAAAAATGACCTACCAGGCAATTCCATATATAAATCCTGGGTGCTAAACCCTTGGGATAAAAATATCTGCCGGCAAAGAAATCCTTACTTAAAGGGGAAAAGAACAGCAAAGACAGCGGTATGTGCCCTGAAAAATCTAGGCTCAAAATTAAGTTTTTTGTTTTTTTTTTTAAGATATCTATTCTCAGTTGGTGTTCAAAGAGGGCCTGTCATTTGCTATCTATCACACATAATACCTTTATAAACTGTGGTTTTTTAAATTTTTCTTTGTTTTTTCCTAAGATGCTTAGCTTGCATCGATTGTCTTACTGATTCCCAATTTCTCAGCTCCTGGCCGGCACGCTCCTCCCCACCCCCTATCTAGTCTCACCCAATAGATAAAATGCAAAATCAGAAGTAAGTGGAGACATTGTATTCATGGTGAGGCTCCGGTAGTTCCAAAAAGGAAACATATTTAACCACATATCTAGAAATACCAGCGAGGGATTGGGGGAGGGGGAGGGAGTGGGGGGGGGAGGGCACAGGTCATAACAGAGAAGACAGGTTGAATGGTTCTTAGTCACGTTTAGATGCGCTAGCCTCTGTCCTACCAAATGAAACTTCCTCTGTTCTCTGACTGGTAACACTTCACGAGCAGAGGTGGAGGGGTGGGCTGAGGAATTCCCTGTACAGCCAGGTCCCCCCGGGTTATCACTGCAAGGTCAAGAAGGTCATGATTTTGTCTGAACTATCCTTCCAGAAGATTCCAGACACTATGATTCTGATCAGGCTGTAGTGTAGTAGGTGACAGAGAAAGAGCCGAGTGTGAAGCTCTGATAGCAATGGCCACACCCACAGCTGTATCAGTAATGATGCTGGAGCCATCAGCAGACACCCAGAAACCAGTATGGTCCTTTTCATGCAGTTGACTGTCCTCAGTCCAGTTTCTGGCTGGCCACAAAGTCAGTTTTCACAGACCGTGTTCCACCAGAGACCAGAAGTAGCAGGCCATACACCAGTCCTGGTGCTTATTAATTTGGGGAAAAAAAATGATAAATACTATTGCATGAATTTGGATGTGAGTCAAAGGTAAGCTATATAGGAATACACATCATTAAAAGAAATAAAATCACACAGGTATTTTTGGTGGTGTGGCTTTAAAGGCTGAAGGGTTTAGAAGCCTTATAGGTAAGGTTAATGACGTACAGGTTGAAAAATGGAAAAGATTATAACATTCAACCTTAAGAGCGTCTCAGATCAAATCACGTGCAAGAGCTTTCAATAACAAAATCATCTTACTGTAAACATTAACACACAGTACTCTTTTTATATTAATACTGAATTGTGAAATTACGACATAATCAAAGGTGTGATTGGAAAACGAGGGCTGCTTTAAAACACATTGTTCAGATTTCATTCTTTAAAAACCCAGAGAAATTGCCAAGTCCGGGGTGCTGATTTTTCCTGAGGGGCCATGCTGCAGCTGCCGAGATGGAATGGGTCTAGCCTGAGCCAGAAGCAAGTTACAATGTAACACCCAGAGAAAAGCAAGAGTAACAGGCCAGCTCCAGATGCAGCTCACATCTTCAGACTCCCACCCGGGGTGGTGACAAAGAAGAGACCTGTGAACCCAGCATCCTCATTTCTGGTGACACCCTGGCCATTCTACAGGGGAGGACTTTGGGGAGACTGGCAGGGAGCAGAGGCTTCACCAGATGGTCTCGAGTCTGTTTTGGGGGTGCAACCAGCAGAATAGGGGAAAGAGCAACCGTGATTGTATAGTTGGGGGAATTCATATTGAGTTTTAGGTTTTACCAATCAGCCTCAGTGCCTCATTCCGACTGAGTACCTGGGAACCAATTTCCATCAACAGTAGGACCAGAGCTGTGGTTCTCAACCTTCCTAATGAAGCGACCCTTTAATACAGTTCCCTCGTGTTGTGCTGACCCACAACCATAAAACCATTTCCCTGCTACTTCATAACTATCATTTTTCTATGGTTATGAATTGCAATGTAAATACCTAATATGCAGGATACCTGATATGTGACCGCTGCCACTCCCAGGGGGTCTCGACCCACAACTGAGAACCACTGGTTTAAAGGTTCGTTCCTTTGGCAGTATCCATGTCTAAAAACTCAATGTTTATGTGGAATGACAGCCAGTCATACTCTTGTATTAGCGTCCCTGTTATAACGAAGAAAACAGAAAAAGACTTCAGGTACCATTTATTTCCTGTGACAGTCAGAAAGCTGTTGTGTCACAGCCCGTGGTGGGCTAAAATAGGCACAATAATTGCTGTGTCACGATTACGACATCAATCAAAACAAGTGATTGTTCCCAGTTTCCCTTATGAGTCTAGCCATCCAAAAAATACCATATTTCCGTGAGTGCTGGGAAGTGTCCATTTCACATGGCATACACAAGCAGCTGCCACAGCGCAACAGACAGGGTGAATCTCTTGTATCCACGTGTCCCAGACTCTGCTCTATAATTCTTCTCTTGGATCCTTCTGGGTCCCTTCCATGGCTTGCTCTTCCTCACTGGGTGCCAGCCACGTGAGATACACCTTTACCGGATCAATGTGCCAGTGTTTGTGAAATGATACTGGAATCTGATGGGAGAGGTAGTCCTTGGGGTAATCTACTGGCCGGGCCTGCGTAAAAAAAGCAAAGAGTTTTTCCTGGTGATTGACAAAGACTGGCTCATTCCTCCTGCAGATCGGGATAGATAAAGAGTCCCACAACTGGATAAGGCAGAGGGACCTTCGAATACCCAATCTTAAATGTGATGTCTCCATCAAATCTCTCCCTCAGGGCTCAGAGAGTCTGCAGAAAGGGGTTAGAAAGATTGTAAGAGCCTGTGAGGACAGAAGACACCACAGGAACAAGGCACTTAAATGAACTCACGGAGCATGCGCAGGGCCTGCACAGGGCTAAATCAGATGGGGTCCCAGCACTGAGAGAGGAAGCGGACTCAAGGTCCTATCCCTAACCCGGAAGTTATCTCCAACTGACATCTGCTCACAAAGGAAGAGTTAGTGTTCTCCAAAGGAGTCTCACTGGGTATGCAAACCACACCCAAGGGCAGGCTCCATGCTCCACAGTAGATGGCTAACACAAAATGAACTCGTTGCTATTTTAGACGTGTGTGTGTATGTGTGTGTGTGTGTGTGTGTGTGTGTGTGTGTGTGTGTGTAGGGGGTTGTTTTGCTTTGTGGTGTCAAGGCTTTGTCTAAGCTTTTTTTTTTTTTTTTTTTACATGATTTCCAATTTTGTGTTTTTACGGGATTTCTGTGTGTGCAAATGTGTGAGCCTCTACATCGGTATGTGTTTCTTATGCTTTTTATTTGGCTCTCCCCACCCCCACCCCCTTCGTCCTATTTTGATTTGCTTGTTTTTGCTTTATTTTTATTATTTTTTTTAGATCCCTTTTTGTTTTCTAATGAGAGAAAAAAGGGGTGTGGGGGTGTGGATTTGTGGAGAAGGCGGAGAGGACTGGGAGGAACTGGTGAGGGGAGCTGTACTCAGAATATATTGTATAATAAAAACATCTATTTTCAATTAAAAAAAAAAAGATTGGCTCATCAGGTAAAAGTGCTTCACGCCAAGCCCGAGGACCTGGCATCCGTCCCCGGAGCCCATATGTTGCTTTAACCAGTTGCCAGAACGCACCTTGCCTTAATTCTGGCCTGTGGTTTTCATGTGGGTAAACCTTTGTGAAGTGGGGGACCACATGCTCTCCTCCTCTCAGCCCCGCGCTGCAGGCCTTTTTGGCATTAGGTGCTGTTTAGACCTGGGCTCAGGTGCCTCTGACTCCTTTCTGAGCCATCTTCATCCTTTCTGCTTTACCTGGGGGAGAACACAGCCTCCCCACCCCCTACCCCTCAAGAGAAGAGCGGGGCTCTGCGCACAGAACCACTGGGAGCTGAGCCACGTGCACGCGGAGCCCCGCTGGCTCTGAGCCACTAACCTACTTCACTCTCTCACCTTTCCTGTGTATATTAGGCTCTGGGGACACAAGGAATTCTGCCCTTGTCCTCAGAGAGCGGCACAGCCTGGCGGCATGCAGCCAAGTCTCCCCTGACATCACATGCTCACCGTGGCATCCCTTACCCACCGACACAATAAGTAAAGACAAATCTTTTACATTATTATCTCAGAATAACATTTTGTTTTGTTTCGATTTTTGAGATAGGATCTCTCTATATAAACCAGGCTGGCCTGGAACTTCCTATGTAGACCAGGATGGCCTTGGATTCTGCGATCTGCCTGCCTGAGATTTCAAATGCCTACCATAACAACTGGTCCAAGATAAATGTTGATCCACATTGTAACTACTTTGCTGTATTATTTGATAGTGACCACGGGGACCTTAAAGCGGGAAGGGATAATCTATTTTCCACTACGTTCCCCCAAACTCCATGCTCATTACCCTTAATTTCTCAAATGTTTTACTTCCTGTGTTCCACACTTTGTGTCCTGAAGACTATTCGTGCATGGTAATAAACATAAAAGGTTTCTTCAGTAATTCATTTAAGTCAGCGGTGTGTGATATAACTTCTGGGGAAAAATTAAAAATTATTTTAAAAAAAGAGGAAAAAAATGTACTTTCTAGGTCTCTTCTGAGAAACTGCCAGGCGTGAGCTGTGCAGGAACTGAGGCGAGGCGTTCTCAGGGCCCAGGCTGCCTACCACCCCAACATACCCAGGTGAGCTTGCAAAGAGAAAACATAGGCTCACTGTAGGGAAAAGCGGTTTAATTCTGGCCCTGACATACAAAGGAAAAGACTAAACCTAAGAAAAACAACTCGGAAGAGGAAGTGAGGGCCGAATGAGGCGTGCCCTGAAATGACACAGTTGAAGACAAAAGTTAACGTGTCCACAGGCAAACGGAAACCAGACGCCATCCTTCACACTAATGGAAACGTCCAGTTTCCATCAATGGCCTTAAGTTACCATAAACTTATATAGCCATTTGTTTTATACTGCAACTTATTTATCTTGTAATTCTAAAATCATCTCGATTATTAAAATGATATGTAACACACTTTTCTAGATTCTTTTATTTTATGTGTATGAGTGTTTGCCTGCATGCATGTATGTATTTCTGTCTTACAGTTTCATTGCTGTGAAGAGACACCATGACCAAGGCAACTCTTATAAAGGACAACATTTCATTGGGGCTGGCTTACAGGTTCAGAGGGTCAGTCCATTATCATCATGGCGGGAACATGGCAGCGTCCAGGCAGGCATGGTGCAGGAGGAGCTGAGAATTCTACATCTTGATCCACAGGCAAACAGGAGCAGAGTCTTTTCTGCCCAGGGCGGATGGAGCTTGAGCATAGGACCTCAAAGCCCACCCCCAGAGCGACACACTTCCTCCAACAAGGCCGCGCCTATTCTAACAAGGCCACACCTCCCTGTGGGTCAAGCATTCAAACACATGAGTCTGTGGGGGCCGTACCTATTCAAACCACCACAGTATCACATGTATGCCTAGCACCCATGGAGGTCAGAAGAAAGCATTGGGTCCCTGCAACTGGAGTTACAGATGGCTGTGAGCCACCACGTGGGCGCTGGGAATCGAACCAGGGTCCTCTGCAAGAAAAGGGCAAGCTTCTCAGATACGGCCCTGTGAAGCACTGATCTATGGGTGTGGCAGGGGAGGCGTGGCCTACTCTTGTGTACTCCATATCAACACTGGCTGACATGTGTATGTTTTCATCCCATCTTCCTCAAGCCCAGTAATCTAAACAAAGCTTTTATTTATTCCAGTGAGGGCGCATACGGGTGAAAATGATGTTCTCTGTAACCAAGCTAAAGGGCGGGGAACAGGGAGGAGGATGGCAGAGACTTCGGACATGAAGGACTTGCGATCCACTATTCATATTCAAAAAGTGTATACAGCAGGGAGATTTTTGGAAATTAATGCTTCTAAGTTTATCGTTAGTTTTTTATTTGATGTCCAGAGTCCTGAAACCATTATTTATTTTTACAAATTCTTGTCCAGTTTAATATCTGTATTTTATGCATCGCATATTACCATATCCATTAGTGAAAAATGACTTTGGAACAGGTGGTCTAGGCCTATGATTTCACAGTGACCTAGCCTGACAGAAACAGGAGGCCTGGCCAGTGCGGCCTCTGAGGATGCTCTGATTCCCTCTCTCCACCTCTTACACATTGGGCATGTGAGGTGTGGTACCCTGTCTCAGATTCTCTCAGCACAAACAGCGTGGAGATCTGGGTTGAGACATTACAAATGTCAAGTCCTCTTCGAATTAGAGCACACTCTAAAAGATGCTGAAGAGAGCAGACACGACAGTGTAGGTTGGGGGTGCAGGCTATAAACCCTCTGTGACATCACGAGGGGTTAAGATTTACTGTGTGAATCAGAGAAATCAAGAGTTTAAAACATGAGGAACAACACATAACTCTAAAAATAATCGTTTCTGAATTATCTTCAAAGGACTTTCACTCCAGGATTACATTATCTCTCCGTCTTCCTAGGAGGAAGGAGCTGCTATAGAAAAATCTAATTAATCTTCGTAAGTTACTTCCCTTATTCACAAGCAGCTCGCATTATTTTTCATGAGCGAAACATGGAGACATTGAGTCCGAGAGGCAGGAACAGAGAGTAATTCACTTTCTGAGCTATCGTAAAGATAGCGTAAGACACAGGCTTAAAAGGGAAAGACATCTCGAGGCTGGGTGCATATGTGCCTTCCAGCAGGGGCCACGAGTGAGGGCTCCCATGAGCTTCCTCTCAGAAAAGCTCTGTTCTTAGCCCCCTGCGCATTCCTGGACACGGGTGTTCTATCTTCATTGCCAATGCTTATACGTTCTTTGCTTTGTTCAAGTTGTTTTTCTATAGAGAGATTCTGCCACGCTCAATTTTCTATATTGCTAGGACTGTAGATAGAAAGTGCTAAGATTTGCTACTTATTGTGAAAGAAAGAAAGAAAGAAAGAAAGAAAGAAAGAAAGAAAGAAAGAAAGAAAGAAAGAAGGAAAGAGGGAGGGAGGGAGGGAGGGAGGGAGGGAGGGAAAGAGGGAGGGAGGGAGGGAGGGAAAGAGGGAGGGAAGGAGGGAGGGAAGGAGGGAGGGAGACGGATGCTCAGAAGGAGGGGCTGGAGAGATGGCTCAGCAGTTAAGAGCACTGGTTGCTCTTCCAGAGGACCCAGGTTCAGTTCCCACTACCCACATGGCAGTTCACAATCACCCATTACTCCAGTTTTCTGACCTCTGTGGGCACCAGGCACACACATGATACACATACTAACAAGCAGACAAAACACACATGTAGAAATAAACAAATAAACAAGATAATATTCCTCATGGAACCTGTCAGCATCTTCCTTAAGATTTCTAAAAATATGAGAGGAGAAAGAAATAAGACTCTCCGAGTGAGGAGGACTCCCCACCTGAGACAGGAGGAGAAACGTTTCTCACCTGATGGAAGAGGGGGCTGTGTGTCACGGGGATCCCCAGCCCACTGAAGCACATGCCCAGGACCATGTCATCTGGAGCATCATTGCTGTAGCATCTGCAGTTGCTCACGAGAAGTCTCCGGATGGCTTCCCTGCTGAAGACCATGCTGACAGAAGCAGACAGAAACAGGGATTAGAGCCATGGAGCCCATTTCACCTAATGGAGGGCTTCGGTTTAGAGGCTGAACACCCGAGAACAGTACTGACGGGAACGCTTCCACTGACAACTGGAGAGGAGAGCTTTGCACGCTGTGTGAAAGCAAAATCACCTTAAGAGACGTTTACCTCCCTAGTAGACACTGTTATATGTATCTCCTGTAAACAAACACTATGTGATGTTATTTTTCTAATGTTACCATTTTTTGTCAACTTGACACATGCTAGAATCATCGGGAAAGAGGGAGCCTCACTTGAGAAAATGCCTCTATTAGTTTGGCCCATAGGCGAGTCTATGGGCCATTTTCCTGATTAACAATTGATACGGGAGGGTTCAGCCCACTGTGGGTAGTGATGCCCCTAGTTACGTGGTCTTGGTTGTATAAGAAGGCAGGCGTGGGGAATGAGCCAGTCAATGGTACTTCCCCATGGTCTCAGCTTCATCTCTTGCCCTGACTTGCCTTCATGATGGACTGCAAGGTATCAGATGAAATAAACCCTTTTCACCCAAAGTTACTTTGTGTCCTGGTCAAAACATGTGTCGTGTTTAATCACAGCAACAGAAAATAATGCAGGGGTGGACAGACGGTGACCTGTCTTTTTCTGTTTCGTTTTGTTTGACACAGGGTTTCTCTGTGTAGCCCCGGCTCTCCTGAAACTCACTCTGTAGACCAGGCTGGCCTCGAACTCAGAGATCCGCCTGCCTCTGCCTCCCAAGGGCTGGGATTAAAGGCGTGTGCCACCACAGCCTGGCTCATAACCTGTCTCCATCAGTGCTGTGACACCACTCGCTCTGGTGCGTGATACATCCTGGTGGAGTCTCAGCCCACTGCGGTCTTTCTGTGCTCCCCCAGCATCGCACACAGGCAGCATCAATCCTTTCATACAACCTTGCCTGCGTCCCTTGACAGCTGGGTTCTGGATCCATAAGACAACAGGGAGCCCATGTCTGAGGGAAGGCTGTTTGCTACTGCCCCTGCCGGTCTGTGCAACAGAGGTAGGCAGTGGGGCCAGACACAATCTTACATTACAGGCTGTCCCTAGGTGTGCCTTGAATGTCTGAGCATCCAGACTCAGCGGCAGTGGTAAGAATTGAACCTGGGTCCTCTGGAAGAGCAGCCAGTGCTCTTTACCACAGAACCACCTCTCCAGCCCCTAACCTGCTGTATTTATTTTTTTTTAAAGCAACGACAACAAAAACAAACCAAACAAAAAAACTTGATTCTTACACCAAATTGTTAGAAACTCCTAAGTGGCCCTGGACAAAGTGTACAACACTGTCTGTACCTTTTATTAAATGCTTCCTGAAGGGATCAGCTCATGAAGATCACTTCTGCATCTTAGTAAAGGAGTTTTTAAAAACCGAACCTTGAGTGACTCATGTCAACTACGTGGAAATTAAACGCCAGTGTTCAAGCATTTCTGTATTGACTTGCTCTCTCTACCTTGACAAGCAATGAGTCCCTTTGCTACAAAGTAGGGTGGTGATGAGAAACAGGACACAGGTGCTGTCTACAAATAATTCATAACTTAAGCGGGAAGCAGCAAAGTAAATAGGCAATTAGACAGTAATGGGTTGGCATAAAGTACCTGCGAGCAAGCGCATTAGAAAAGCATCCAACCCGGATTACAGAGGCTGAGACAGGCTGCTGGCAAACAGGCCTGGTAAATGACAGCGCAAGTCTACAGGGAGACCATGAAACACGGGAAGCTGGGAACGGGAAACAATGCTTAACAGAGACCAAGTTCAGAGAAAAAAAAGAAACAATGTGTTTCTGGCAAATTGCAACAAGTTCAATACGGATTCATTAGGATGAGAACGCAGACAGATGAGGCCAGAAGGACCGAAGGGCACAAGCCAAAGGCACCAGGAGCCTTAGAGACCCAGATAGGTGGAGAGCATTACACTCTGGTCTCAGGACTTGGAGAAATCAAGTTAGTACTGGTCAGGAAGCTTTCTTTCTGCTGGCTACCAGGTTATTAGAAAGGAAGAAGCCATCCCTCAATCTCTCTCCTGTTTTCTGTGTCAACATGGATTCTCCCTGATGCCGCCACTTCTGCCTTGATGTCATCTTCCTGTGATGTCGCCAGAAGGCTGCCACCAAGGCTGAGCACAAGTCAGGGCCATGTTTTTGGGCTTCTAAAACTGTCAGCCAGAGAAACCTCTTCCTGTTAAAAGTTACCCAGGCTCAAGCATTTTGTTACAGTGACAGGCAAAATGGACTAAGACAGAGCCATACCAAACCAAGCTTTCATAAAATAGGAATGAACCCTTCAAAAGCTTACAAACTTTATATAACACTGCTTGGCACACAGTGACCATAACTGTCTATGGCTGATAACCAGTTAACACCCTCTTCAACACCCACTAGTAAAACTGCAGCAGTAACAGATGAGACTAACTGCTCCATTGATTTACCCACAAAAAATCAAATTAAAATCTTTCCCCATAGAGACCAGGCAGGTGCTTCATTTAAAATGATTGATTTTTAACTATTACTTAAAAACCTATAAATCCTATACAAATATTACTTAATTGTCTAATCTAAGATTCTACACTCTTCTTTCATCAAACGTGATTTATTAAGCACCGGATAATTTAAAATTTTAATGACCTTTTTTTATCTGAAATTGAAGTCCGTAAGTGTTTTCTTCCATTTAAAAAGGCAGTCAGAACTAGTTGGCTGTTTAGAATCAAGCATTATTACAGGGATATGCCCACCACCACACACTTTGATCTGAGTTTTGTATTACTTCTTCAAAGAATAAAATAATCTTTATAATGAGTTCTGTTCATGTTTCCAAAATATAATGTTTACTTTTCTGTAGTAGAAGCAATCACCGTCTAAAGAGAACCCATGTGCCGGAACAGACAGACCTCAGAACCACAGACCATTTCTGCCTGTGCAGAAAGAAAAAAATCTAATGTTCAAAGGACACTTAGTTCCTTCTGGACTCAACCAACCACAGATTAAAAAAAAAATTACTGCTTGCAGTCTTTCTATCATCCCGGAAGTGACACAATATAAAAACTAGTTCCATCTAGGCACGATAGCACACCCTCTGGATGCCAGCATCGCTCTGAGGCAGGGGGAGGAGGCCCCAGGCCAGCCGAGGATACACTGTCAGATTCTAATAAAAGGGGACACTCCATAGCATTTACGTTGTAATATGTATTAGAAGTGATCAAAACTGATTTAAGGTTTGCAGGAGCTTGGGCACAGGTCACATGCCCATGTCACATTTCTTTTTTTTTAAGATTTTTATTTATTTTATATATATGACGAGCTGTCTTCAGACAGACCAGAAAAGGGCATCAGATCCCATTACAGATGGTTGTGAGCCACCATGTCATTGCTGGGAATTGAACTCAGGACCTCTGGAAGAGCAGTCAGTGCTCTTAACCACTGAGTCATCTCTCCAGCCCACCCACGTTACATTTTATCTAAAGGCCTTGAGCACCAGCAGGGCTTCCTGGACTCTTAACCTTTATGGGATAAACAGAGATACAGAGAAGACAAGAGATGGCTACGTCCATAGCCACTCCGCTCACTCACCCGCCTCCTCCCGTGACGTAGCTGTAGCCGCCTGTGCCCAGGCCGTAACCATAGCGCTCACCCAGAAACACCGGGTCACTGGAGTCATAGCAGCTAAGCAGGTGTCGGAGCCTGGAGATGCTGAGACGCAAAGAGAAGGCTTATTTAGTGACTTCCGAATAAAGTATTTGGAGGAGAAATTCAAATGTAGAATAAATGGATTTAAAAAAAAAAAAGCTCAAAATATGAAGACAGTACATTAGAAGAGAGGAGTCAGAGGTGTCCTTCATCCGATATGAACTCAGCCCAGCTGGCCAGGTCCAGGGGCCTCCCTGGGGGCAGCAGGGTGGCAGGTGAGTCACTGAAGGTGGTCAGATTGCTGTTAACTCTCCTTTCCCAGGCTGTTCCCAAAGTAAGTGCTGCCTAAACCTCTCCTCTCTTCAGATAGACTCAGGTTATTTTAACACTTGTTAGCCACAAAAGAGCTTCCAAAGGATAAGTGGGCTTGGGAGGGGGTTCTTCTGTCAGGGTGAGGCTGACAGGTGGGAAGAGACCTAATCCAGAAAGGTGTCCCCACAAATCCTCAGAGTAAAGCCAGCCGGGTCTACACAGTTCCAGGTTAGCTACAGAAAAGAGGAGGGAGGGGGTGGGTGGACAGAGAAGGGGAGAGAGACAGAGGTAGGGCAAGGGAGGGAGCAGGGGGGAGAGAGAGACAGATAGAGAAAGGTTAGGGACTGGGGGGGGGGGGGGAGAAAAGAAAACCCAAGCTAACACTTAGATGCCTCACAGAGGCAGTGGAGATTTCCAGGTCACGCACCAGCGAGCCTCAACTTTCCCTTTTAACACTGACCATTGATCCTAAAAACTAATTTTTGAATGACTCATAACTTTGGGTTAAAATAAAATCTTAATGGACTAAGTTTCAAGGTACCTCTGAAACCAGTGAACTCATGGGTGGGTGTCACAGGCTCTGAGCAGAGGGGAGCTAGAGGTAGATCAGCAACGGAGCGCTGGCTGCTCATGCAGAAGAGCCAGATTCAATTCCCAGTACCCACAGAGCAGCTCACAACCCTCTCTAACGCCAGTTCCAGGTGGATTCAGCGCCCTCTTCTGGCCTCTCCAGGCACTGCATGCACATGGGAGCGCATACATACATGCAGGCAAAACACTTATAAGCATAAAATAGATTTTTTAAAAAATCTTAAAATTAAAAGAAATGGAGAGAGAATTGTTTTTTCTCTTCTTCCTACATATTGCGAAATTGTCAATTCCACCTCCAACATTCAGTATTTTAAGGTTAAAGTGATTTAAAATTCCTCTGGGCTGCTTCTACCACAAATGAGTCTTATTTTCAACATACTGTTGAGAGGTCCAGAGACCGCAAATGCAGTCTGATAATTATCACCCACTTCGCATTCACTAAAGAGTAGGAATGTGGGTGATTCAGATAGATTTCAACTCCATCTAAGGGGATTTGGCCCAGGAAAAGCATTTTACTTTCACAATCTGTTCCCATTTCAGGCACTTCTGAGTCTCAGGCATGTTGGGGAAAAGAGCACGTCCGTGCTCTCCATCAAGGACTGCCCGGGCTGGATGTGCACAGCTTGGCAGTGCTGGCAGATTTCACCAGCAGAGCACCAACCTTTCAAGGCCAGAGGATGCTGTAACCTGGCCTATTATGGCATTGTATTTTATAATTATAGAGAAGTTACAAACACAGGGTGAAAGCTCAGCTACCCTTTGCCCAGATGTACCATTCATTCCTATTTACTACAGCACCTCTGTGTTTATAGAAAACACAAAAGCATAATATGGATACTTTTTCACTACCCTGAAAAAAATGCACGCCAGTTCTCTTAAAGGTGCATATATTACACCCTTCCCTAACCATCCTAAGGACAGAAATGCCCTCAGCTTCAGGAAATTTAATACTGACATGGTACCGTTCTTTAAAAACCAGCCGTTCTGCCCCTGGATAGTTAACCAAGAGAAATTAAAGCAAGATGTCTACACTGAGACTTCTCTATGGAAGTACATAGTGGTGGCTGGAGCAGCGGCTCAGCAGCTAAGAGCACCAGCTGCTCTTACAGAGGACCAGGGTTCAATTCTCAGCACCCAGATAGCAGCTCATGAACGCCTGTAACTCCAGGCCCAGCAGATCTGATGCCCCCTTCTGGTCTTCATGGGCACCGCACCCATGTGGTCCACAGACAGATACAGGCAAAATATATAGAATAAGATAAAAGGGATCTTTAAAAACATATAGTAGCCTTCATTATAATAACCTGAAACCAAACACTCAATTCTAATTTTTATGAATCGATGTAATAATGTCAGTTACAGCACCTCCTGCCTTGACCTGGTGTTTCTCTTTGGCTAGTAATGACTGCCTCCTCTTTGAACTCTCAAACTTTTCTCTGCAATGTCTAATTTGCTGTTAATCCTGTTCAAAAGGCTTTCAAAATCCCTGATAATAGGGTTTTTATGTCTATAAGATTATTTCAGACATAGTATACTTTCCATGCATTTTCCTTTGAAAATAGGAAATAGAGCTGTGATGATTACTTAAAAATAGGCTAATATCTATACATACATATACATAATCATATACATCGTATACCTATACATATACTAATGGTAATACTACCAATTCTGGACAGTGCCACTCGCTGAGTTACGGCGTCTCAGTCTGCCCAGTTGGAACATGCCCAGCCCCAGAGTGTCCACTGTCATTCCTTCTGACCATTTTGGTGGGATCTGTTCCAGCATGGAAAAGCATCTACTACTGTACTGAATACTTAATGCCAGGATTGTGGTTTGGAAGTCTGTCTGTCTGTCTGTCTGTCTGTTGTTTGTTTGTTGAGGCAGGGTTTTTCTGTGTAGCCCTGGCTGTCCTGGAACTCACTCTGTAGACCAGGCTGGCCTTGAACTCAGAGATCCACCTGCATCTGCCTCCCAAGTGCTTCCCAAGTGCTGGGATTAAAGGTGTGCACCACCACACCTTGGCTTGTCTGTCTATCTGTCTTCTATTTATGTGTCCTACAACAGCCTCGGTCTCCTGAGACCCTCAGTCCCATCTCTTTTAATGCAAACTGTGTCTGTTCCAGCTAGTCCCTCCTCCTAAGCAATGGCTTGGTATAGCCAGAAGGCAGTCCGCGGGCAGTGACCTGCTTCCTGCTGCCAGATGTTCAGTCTCTTAAGACCATCCCATCCCTGCCACTCTGTCACCAGAAGCAGATATGGCTATCATCAGTCAGTCCCGGGACGAGACGGACTCTTACCTACCTGATTAACGTGTCATCGTCCACAATGACTAACCATGAGATTTTGTCGTGGCTGCGATTCAAAAATTTTTCCAAAATGGCAAAGGTTTTGCCACAATGACCTAGGGAAGGGGAGAAGAAAACTGTCAATGTACTATTTGCTCTAAAATATGTAGTGTTCATTTAATTTTTTTTTTCAGTCTTAAAGTGGTAGAAGAGCCTGAAGGTAGCCATGCACAGTAATAACGGGAAATTGTTCTAGAGATTAACCTTCCGCAATTCCCGCGGAAGCTGAAATAAGCCCCTTCCTCCCTAAGTTGCTTTTGGCCATGGCATTTTGTCACAGCAGTAGAAACTCTAAGTAAGACAACGTCTATAGGCCCAGCACTTAGGCGGATGTAGGAGGATCACAAACTCAAGGCCAGCACAGGGGGGTTAAGGCCAGCCTGGGCTACTTGAACTTTTTCTCGAAAGCAAATCAAACTGAAAATGTTTTTCACTAGTAAACAGCCTGACAGACTCCCAACAAATTCTAATCAGAAATATTATCACCTATAATACTGCTTACGAGCATCTGAGCGCCGCCAGGCCCTCAGAGAAGAGATTCAAGGAATGAACTGGGCCGCAGACTCGGAAGGACACAAGCCTTGTTGTGAGAAGCTGACAAAGTAACCTGGTGCCTCCCATTTCAGCCACGAGGAACTGCGTGGAACTGTGAAAACCCTGCTGCTCAACTATACCGTGCCTGCTGCGTGGTCCAGTGCTAGGGTGTGGCCCACTCGCCCTAAATTGCAGAGCATCTGTCTGTCTGTAACCCAAAGTCCCGTGCGAGAGCCAGTATCTATCTACAGGCAAAGATGCTCAGCAGAAGAAGAGAGAAGGAAAGAAAAAAGAAACCTAAAATAAGAAATCCTACTACTTAGATTTCCGTTTATCCTGACTCATTGCATTTACAGTATGGGGATTTTTGAATCAAGGGAAAATTAAGGACTCACCCCTGTCCGTATTGGGAATCCCCAAATCCACAGTGGGGATGGCGGTTTCTGCATAGTCACTGTAGTATTCGATAAGGCTGGCCTGTGCCGCCCATGTCTTCTTTACAATGGGTACTGAACACACAACCGAGGGGACAGTCATAGCCGGGACGCAAAAAAGAAACAAAAATTACAAATCAGCAGCGTGACCCCACAGAGAATCAACATCCTTTCTCGGTGCCCCAAGCCTCGGTGCTTGCGCCCGAGGGAGCGCCAGCGCCCTCTGCTGGTGAGCAGGGGGCAGAGCACGCTGGTTGAAAGGCCACCGCCCCTGGTGTGCACAATCCCGTTTCGCCTCCATGTAATAAGACATGTGTCAGATAACACTACTTTGTTTAGACGAATTGTGAATCATTTCTTCCCAAAGGTTAGTTCATTTAACTTTCCCATAAGTAAACTCTTAAGATATTATTTGGAAGCTGGAGAGATGGCTCAGTGATTAAAGGCACTGGCTGCTCTTATAGAGAGGTCCCAGGTTCAAGTCCCAGCACCCACATGGTGACTCAGAACTATCTGTAGCTGTATTTACAGGGGAACTGAGGCTCTCTTTTAGCCTCCTTGGGTACTGGGTGTACATGTGGTACATATACTACGTGCAGGCAAAACACTCATACACATAAAGTTAAATACATTTAAAATGTATTTTGTATATAGGTGTGTGTGTGTGTATGTGTGCATGCACGTGTGTGAGTGTGTACGCGTGTCAGCAGAGGCAAGAGGAGAGTTTGGAGTGCAGTCACGCATCTCTCTCTCGCTCGCTCTTGCTCTCTCTGCTTTTTTTTTTTTTTTTTTTCTGAGGCAAGGCCTCTCACTGAGCCCGGAGCACTTGCTGTTCAGACAGGCTACACGTTCAAACATATGAGCCAATGGGGGCAGTGCACATTTAAACTTTCCACCATGGGGGTAAAATCATAGTGAATACTTCTCAAAAGGAAGTGTCCCATCAAGGTATTTTAAGTTGGAGCAGAGTAAAAGTTTATTCTTCAAAAATAATTATTCAAAATAAATAAATAAATAAGAGCTCCCAGCTGCACAGGTAGCATAAATCATCTTAGGGCTTTCTAGAGTCAGTGAGACCTCTCACTGTAAGGGACAGCGGAATAACCCCTTTTTATCCCTGAAAATTTACCTGCAAACCTGTCTTCTGTTACAAGGGACATCTGAACGTTTTATGAATGTTCAAGCCATTATAGGTGAACGTGGCATCGAGTCAAGAGTGAAAGGCTGTTTGGATTCTGAGGAATTTGCTATTATCAGCTGGCAAATGGACCTTTTTCTCCAAGCTCGGGTCGGGTGTTTGTGTTCCCCCCGGAGTGTCAGAGATGCGCACGTGTGCCTGTTCCTCATTGTTTGCAAAGCGGCCCTAGGTTGCAAAGCATCCACGTGTCTGATCAAAACCAACCTCTGGGACACCTTCAGCCATTCAACAACCAGGTAGGGTCTGGTAACACGTGACTCCCTTAGCCAATCACCTCGTCTGACTAGTGTGGCCGGAAGCAGGTCCCGTAACCTGCAGCCTCTTTCATCAGAGATGGCAGCTACAACTCGGTCTAATGAAGCCGCCCATTTTCTTCCCGGGACACGATCACAGCAGTAACAGCTAATAGATTTTGTCTTTTTTTTTAAATCTGGAAGCAAGAGTGTTGTTTATCTTTAAGAGCCAGATGAAGCTGTGAAAAAAAACTAATGGCTGAGTAGGTCTTACTTAATCTTTTTAATTAGAGGGAGTCCATAGAAGAGCATCACACCCTATCTAATGTGATGGATGAAAGCTGCCCGATCTAGGAATGTGAGACGCACGAAGCGCCACGGAGCAATGCAAAGAAAACACTCAAAGGTTTCTGACAGCTCACGTCGCACAGTCAAGACCCCAGGACCCGAGAGGAAGTCACTGAGATTAAAAATCAAGGGTCTTTCCCCTACTCATATATTTCAAATGGTGTCAACACGCATCACTTCCTGGAGTCAAAAGTAATAATAATAAATAAATTCTTTTCGCTATGTTCTGAGAATTTTCTAATCTGTTTCTATTTGAATCCAGGCAAATTCGGTATCAGTGTTGCTCTTTCGTGGTTAGGGATACAAGTTAAAACGTTTAAGATATTCAAACTTGGTCTAGTTATCAATCCATTGCGGTGACATAAAAAACACGAATTCCACATGCATTAACCCTTGTCGTTCCGTCCCTCTTCTTCCACGGAGGTGACAGGAGGTCATGCACCGGGTAACAGCGTGGCCCACTCTCGGTTTTTTATATGTCTTGGTTTTCCTTCCCTTCATTGCCATTTGGCCTTTGTTCCTTTAAGGACTTCTACCCCAGGAGAGGACAGGGAAAAAGGAACACCCGCCCCTATCCGGGTATTCTGCTTGGACAGTAATTCAATCTGCCGAGGCCCCACCCAGTGTGTGCCACGGGTCACACGGGCTTCAATTCCTTACTATCCTTCCTCGTTGCTTCTGAAAAGGGAAAACCTGCTTGCGAAGCTCCTGTCCAACTTCAAACTGACCTTGAGCATAGTCAGGCATCAACATGAATATGGAAGACAATTTATCAACTGAGGTCTGAAATATATGCAAGTGGAGCCCCAGTCCTGCCTCCTGACTCAATGGAGTAACACTGGAGGCTCCCTAAGGGAAAGCTACTCCATCTTAGCCAAAGGAATGGGGTGTACCTGGGGCTGGAGAGAAGACTTGGCGGTTTACAGCGCTTGATGATCTAGCCTGTGTTCAGCTCCTAGCACCCACATCGCGGTGTACAGTCATCCTAACTCCAGTTCCGGGGGACCTGATGCCCTCTTCTGACCTCCACAGGTACTGGGCATGTGCGCGGTCCACAAACAAAAGCCCAGACACATAAAATAAATAAGTAAATCAGAGAATCTACCTCTGGGTGGAGACATGCCATTGTCTCCTCCGATTGGGAGGTAAGGACCCACCCCTCAGGAAAGCGGGTTCAATCTTTCCCAGATTTCCTGCCCTCAGTGCCTCCCTAGAAGCTTCTACTGAGTCTGTCCACCCTCAGAAAAGTGTAACTTTTCCTTATCTACTGTTCTCCTTTTTCCAGATGCTGGCCGGAGCACCCAAGCATGCTTTCTCTGGGACTCTGGATTTCTCCAGCTTCTCCTAAAGCCCCCTCCCTATGTCTGCATGCCCGCTCAACTCAAACCCATGGCCTTGTGGCCATGCCCCACATCCGGGCAGCTGTCAAGACTTCCAGTTTCGCTGCTTTGGAGTTTTTCTTTTAAACTCTAATTAAATTGTCTTGGAGTTTCTACTTAAGTTTGTTCTTAAATCTTTTTTACTAATGAGGCTAAGAATCCCAAAAGGTGACCCTGATTATTCTGATAACATTAGGTGACTGTAGCAAAGCTCCTCACATTTCGGGTAACCAAAGGCCATGGGATGTGGGTTTGCTGGGTATCCTTCTCCCCAGCCCACTCTACAAAGTCAAGGGGATCACAGTATTGCCATAGCATGAGGAATTGTCCAGTTATGATTAGATTGGTTGTTTTACACATACACACAAACACACACACACACACACACAGAGAGAGAGAGAGAGAGAGAGAGAGAGAGAGAGAGAGAGAGAGAGAGAGAGAGATTAGAGCCATCATTACAGCACTGTCAGTCACTAATAGGATAACTGATCAGTTTTCTTGGGCCAACTGATGTTTAGATTAGACTTGTTTAACAAGTTATTTTATTATTTTTAAAGTGTGTGTGTGTGTGTATGTGTGTGTGTGTGTATGTCTGCACATGAGAGCCAGAGGTATCGGATCCCCTGGAACTGGAGTTATAAGTGATTGTGAGCTGATTGACACGGGACCTGGGAACCGAACACAGGTCCCCTGGGAGAGCAGCCTGTGTTTTTAACCTCTGAGTCACCTCTCCCGTGCTAAACTAGAGTTTCAAAGTAGACTGCACAGAGCCCAGTGGGCAGGCAGGGTTTGGATCCGCCCAGCAAAAGGAGGAACCAATCTAAAAAGCAGCCGTAAAACAAACGAGTGCTCGGAAGTTTAGAGATAGCTTGCCCCAGAAACCGGAATTTGAAAGCTTCAGACCCCCCTTAGGTCTCAAATTTCAGTCACCTCAGATCTGAGATGAATGCTTGAGATTTTGTAATTTTAAAAAAGTGTTTAAACACCAGGCAGTGGTGGCGCACGCCTTTAATCCCAGCACTAGGGAGGCAGAGGCAGGCGGATTTCTGAGTTCGAGGCCAGCCTGGTCTACAGAGTGAGTTCTAGGACAGCCAGGGCTACACAGAGAAACCCTGTCTTGAAAAAAAAAAAACACTACAACAACAACAACAACAAAAAGTATTTAAACTGTGAATCCAAGTATAAAAGCATTTCATAGATATCTTTTTTAAAAATTTGATCTTAAAGAAATAAGAAAACCAAATTATTCCACATTCCTAAGTCAAAATGAGCAAACACTCCTGTAGACTGTGAAAAAATGCAACATGGAGGACTTTTCATTTTTCATTTCATTATCATCTGAATAATGCACTCCTCTGCCTAGCTACCTTACTAACATCAATATTGAAAAAATAATCATACTCTGAGTGCAGCTTCCAGATCAACTAAATCAATGTAAACATTTTTCCTGCAAAGAAAAAAAGAACAAAATCTAGTGCATATTCCTACCACCTCTTTTTCAACAATTCTAAAGATTTGTTTTTATTATATGCCTGTGCATGGTGTGTGTGCAGTGCCTGTGGAGGCCAGAAGAGGGCACCAGAACCCCTGAAACTGGAGTTCCAGACAGTTGTGAGCCACTATGCGGGCGCTGAAGACTGAACACAGGTCCTCAGCAACAGCAGCCAGTGCTGTTAATCTCTCTGGCCCCTCAAAGATACTTTTCAAAATCACCCCCAAAAAGCTCTGCCAGATATCAGATTTAGGTTAAATTTATGATAAATAAAAGTCTTATCTAAACTCTTTCATTGGCCATTAACTGTAGGCCTTCTTGTATAATAAATGCATAGATTTATTCAGTCAGATTTAATAGGCTTTGGGATTTGACATGAACAAACCAGGCAAACCTGGCGACTCATTAGCTCATTGCTGGGTTTTAATTGCTGATGATGTCATAGGTGACCCTATAAAAGGGTTTCAATTGCTGATGATGTCATAGGTGACCCTATAAATTCAAATCAGATAGTCTTTGTTTTAAAATATCTTCTCCCTTAAAATATAACCTATTCAGACTGTGCTACTGCATAAAACCACACACGAATCTCCCAACACCCTAACCCCAGGACCATGACAGCTGCGTTAGGAAGCTCCTGACAGGCCACGCCCCGTGCGATCAGTCTTCACAAGGAAAAGACAAAAATGCTAAAATGAGATCATACAAAAGAATGTCCAGCTCTAAGCATCAGCAAAGTACTGATTCAAATGAGACAGGAACAGAGGAACTGTGCCCATTTATATTAGGATGGGCTTTTCCTCTTTTAACGTTATTCCTGTAACTAGCAAACTTCTATAATGAGACACCAGAAACCTGCGCCCTGGGCATTTCTGTAAGTCAGGCCACTGTCTCTAAGGTGACCTTTTTCTCTTTTCCAATACAAACACTTGATGAGCAAAGCTGTGACTCTTCATTAAAAAGTGCCAACGTGTACACAGGAAATAAATATGAAAAGGATTATCTTTGTTGGCACTGTATTTCCTTGGAAGCCCCTCTGGTGGTTTCCGTACAGTGGGACCCTTCACAGAACAGCCTTTCACCTGCACGCCGTCTCCGAGGCTGCCACAGCTGAGTCTACCATTTTCAAATTTAAAGCGCTGATCTCAACAGTAGTTAGAAGAGCTGTCACCACTCACGCTTCAAGACTAAATTGCCTTGCCCAAGTGATCTCGGGGACTGGAGTGTCCTAGCGAGGAACCCTGATCAAATAGGCTCTTCCCGTGGCCATCCGCTAGCATAACCTCCTATCTTGAATTTGCACCTGGCTTGCACTGTTTCAAAGACATTTGGGATTGCGAAAGTTCAAGGAAAGGGGAAAGCCCCAAACATACTTCTGTCAGCGTGAAATTTCTTGCATGTTTTTACTGCAACAAAAATCTCCTCCTTCTTTACCGGTATTCCCTAAAAAAAAAAAAAGGGTAGGGGAGAGAAAGAAAAAAAAACAAAAACAAAAACCATTACATTCATTTGTAGGTCAGCATTCATGCCCACAGTAGATCTTAAATATAGTTAACTTAATCAACGCCATAGATAACTATTTCTGTGGTGGTTTGGGGGAAGAGAGGGGACAGGCAGGAAAACTGATATATATACAGGCTCTGAGTCAGGCAGCACAAAACCTGCCTCCCAGCTCAGCCCTGGACCTATGGGAGTCCAGCCCTGGACCAATCTCCCTCCCAAGCCTAGACTTGCATCCCCAGCTCGGCCCTGCACCCGGACCCCAGCTCGGCAGGCCATACTAACAAGACCCTTATGCTCTCTGCACTCTCCTCATCATTTAGATATCAGGACTGACAGCTACCAGAAGGCTGCTGTCACTGCTAACCTACTAAGCACATGGCGGGTGTCTTAGTCAGGGTTGCTATTCCTGCACAAGCATCATGACCAAGAAGCAAGTTGGGGAGGAAAGGGTTTACTCAGCTTACACTTCCACACTGCTGTTCACCACTAAAGGAAGTCAGGACTGGAACTCAAGCAGGTCAGGAAGCAGGAGCTGATGCAGAGGCCATGGAGGGATGTTCCTTACTGGCTTGCTTCCCCTGGCTTGCTCAGCTGGCTTTCTTATAGAACCCAAGACTACCAGCCCAGGGATGGTACTACCCACAAGGGGCCCTCCTCCCTTGATCACTAATTGAGAAAATGCCTTACAGCTGGATCTCATGGAGGCATTTCCTCAGCTGAAGCTCCTTTCTCTGTGATAACTGCAGCTTGTGTCAAGTTGACACACAAAGACAGCCAGTACAATTGACCCCTTGTCAACTTGACACTCAAGCACATCACTATTAAGCCTCGACCCTTTGAAAATTCTCGTCTTTGAAAATTCTTACATATTAAAATTTCAATCCCTTTAAAATATCCAATCTCTTAACATTCAAAATCTTTTTACAGTTAAAAGTCTCTTAACTGTGGGCTCCACTAAAATACCTCCTTCCTTCAAGAGGGAAAAATATCAGGGCACAGTCACAACCAAAAGCAAAATCAAACTCCAACCGTTCAATGTCTGGGATCCACGCGTGATCTTCTGGGCTCCTCCAAGGGCTCTGTGATAACTGCAGCTTGTGTCAAGTTGACACAAAACCAGCCAGTACAGAGAGTGAGCCAGTAAGCAGTGCTCCTCTATGTTCTCTGCTCCAGTTCCTGCCTCCAGTGCCTGCCCTGATTTCCTCCAGTGGTGGACTGTGACGGGGATGGGGGAGCCAAATAAACCCTCTCCTCCCCCACTTTCCTTTTGTCAGTTTGTCACAGCAACAATCAGCAAACTAGAACACCCCTCCTTTATGTCTTCTTATATGTGATAAGAGCCACGGTGATGCCACCACTTAGAGGTTGGGGTTGGTTCATACTGATGTACCCAGCTCTGTCTTGTCACTTAAGATACCAAGAGCATTGCAAAGCAAATAGGTTTTAGGTCTAGAAAGACTGGTAATCCATTGAGAACTGCAAATATCACAAGTCCCCTCTATTGTCACACTATAAGGTGTGTGTGTGCGTGTGCACGCAGTGTGTATGTGCAGTGTGCACAGTGTGTGTGTTCAGTGTATGTGTGTGCAATGTGTATGTGAGTGTGTGCAGTGTGTGTGCAAGTGTGTGTACATGTGTGTGCAGCGTATGTGTGCAGTGTGTGTGTAGTATCTGTGTATGTGTGCAAGACGGTACACACAACCTTTTCCATAACTGACCTGAGAACAACACACACTGTATGAGGTTGTAGAATATATTTCCTTAATGCGGAGGAAAAAAAAAAAAACCCAAAGGTCAACGATCTAGTGAGTTTCAGAGCCTTCAGGGTCACAGTGGGAGTCAACCCCAGATCTGCCATGAAGACTTAAGTGTCTGTCCCATGAAAATCTGAACTGTGCCACCTGCATGATCACCTGCTGAGAGAGTGGTGGGGGCAGGCACACGGGCAGACCTTGTGCCTTTCTAAGGAGTCGGACCAAATTCCTATCCCACAGGCCGCTCCTTTCGTGGACCTAGGCAGAGCTTCCCTTCCCTGGCTTCCTAATCTGGAACAGCCGCAGCTAAGTAGTTACGAGTGTTAACTGGCGTCTTTCTTTGGATTTCCAGAATATCTGGTGTCCCTCAAGTAACGGCAGAATGTGCAGTTTAGTTTATTTCCTTATTCTTTAAATGCGAAACAGATAAAAGACTGTGATACGGTTGTGAGCAGCTGCAGGAGAGTGCGTGCGGTTAAAGTGATGCCGGAGCTGGGGAAGGGAGCGGGAGGGGAAGACGGAGGGGGAGAGGGAGGGAGGGGGAGAGGGAGGGAGGGGGAAGGGAAGGGGGAAGGGGGAGGGAGGGGGAAGGGAAGGGGGAAGGGGGAGGGAGAGAGGGGGAAGGGAAGGGGAAAGGGGGAGGGAGGGAGGGAGGGAGGGACCGGGAGAGGGCGCAAGAAGGGAGGGGGAAGAAAAGGGGGAGGGAGGGGCAGAAAGAAAAGAGCAGAGGGAGGAAGGCAGGAAAAAGGGTTTAAGGACAGACGGGCAGTCCTTACACAACAAAGGCCCTACTCAGCGCACATACTCTTTCTGCCTGCTGCCCACTGTTCCCCTCTCACTGCCCACAAACCCCTGTCACACACACACTGGCTTTCTCTGAGACAGTCTCTGGGAGGCAACCCTTTCGCCTCCGGTGCGCTGCACTGCGCTAGCCTTTCCGTGACCCACTTGTTTCCCTCAGGCTCTTCTCCCTGGCACTGGCTTCTGAGTGGTGAGCAGATGGACTCTGGGCCAGGAACACTGACTCTCTGTGCATCCCTCATCTTAATGCGGAAGTCAACAGAAGACAGGAATAACAACAGTACTTACCTAGAAGGCATAAAGCATATGGCTGGCTTATGTTTAAATATATAAATTACCAGGATAATATTATGTCCACAAGTAAATGTTATGCACACAATATGCCCACCCTCCTCTGGGCCAGGAGGAAGTTGGTCTTCTCACTTACACAGAGCGGTAGGAAAGAATGAAACGTGGTGACACAGAGGGGGTCCATGTCTTCTGTACAAAACTCAGGCACAGGGGTGAGGGCGGGTCCTCCACCTTTGTCCCAGATGTAGAGGGCAATCTAGCTCAAGACAAGAGAGCAGCAGAGAGGACAGAGCTAAGCCAAAGGCACAGATATAAAATAGTACAAAATGTCCCGGGGGCAACAGGACACACCTCCTAGAAAGAGCATTAGGTTGAACCTTGTCGATATATTAATAGGCAAAAGAAACTTTACACAATTTTTTTAAAACGGTAACACCACTTAAAGATTGATCTGATGCTTTATAAGTTATAAATAGTTAACCATAAATCAATATTCATACATGCAAACAAAAAAATCCCAGAGATGAAAAAAAAAATCCCAAAGATGACACTAAAGTGCTTTGAGGAAGTGCACAAAAAGTAACACAGGAATGAGACCCCAGCTCCATTCCCAGAGTCACCAGCAGTGACCTGGAACACCTGTGTTGGTATGAATGAGACCAGTCCCCACAGGCTCCTATGTCTGGATACTTGGTCCCTAGTTGGTGGAACTGCTTGAGAAGGATTAGGAGGTGTGGCCTCGCTGGAGATAAGCTCCCTGGAGTCTGCCTGTCTCTGCCTCCCAGCACTGGGATTGCCTGCTATACCAGACTTTTCCTGTGAGTGCAGGGATCTGAACTCAGATCTTCACACTAATACAATGAACACTTTACCAACTGAGCCCAGCCTGAAAAAAGAAAATGTATTTTTTAAAGTAAGTTGCAGTTCAAAAAAGGGGGGGGGTAAATTATCTGCAATAGAGGAACTCTCACAGATAATTGTGACACAGGCCCAAAATGTTCATAGAAACAATGATTGTCACAGTGAAAAAACAGGAGCCAAGCAGACACTCACAATCAAGAGAGAGTAATAATTACTACAAGGGACCACTATTTGAGCTAGAGAGATGACTCAGCAGCTACTTTCTGCTCTGGCAGAGGACTGGGGGTTGGTTTCCATCACCCAGCAGTGACTTAGAACTTCCTGTAGCTCCATTCCTGGGACGGGGTCTGTTGCCCCCTTCTGGCCACTGTGGGTACTGCACATACACAGTCACACATGCATACACGCAGGCAAACACTCATACACATAAAAGAAAAATAAATCAATCTTTAGCTTCTGGGAAGGATGAAGGCAGAGTAAGATTCATCCTCCCTGGGGGCCATAGTCAGGGCTGGCCACTAGGAATTTGACTGTGCTCCAGTGAATACGTGGATAACATAAAATGGACTTTTTTTTTTCTTCCAGTTTTGGGGGGGGGGGGGAGGGTATAGTAGAAGTGGGTGGGGGGAG
>CM052721.1:4137959-4176267 GCA_028551405.1 Uromys caudimaculatus | reverse complement strand
CGTGTTGCATTTTTCAGGTCACAGAGAAGAGGTGTTAGCACTAAACTAAACACCAGCTACTGAAACTGCAAAAGCCTTCATCTTGACATTCCCCAGGCTCCAGACTCTCAGGCACAGACCTTCCTTGCTTACAAATGAGCTGGCCTAGGGTATTTTGTTATAGCAGGCCAGACTAAGACACCTACATACCCAGCTATCCAAGGAAACCTCAGTTCTCTCCTATCCCAGCAGGAACCATGCTGAAACTGGGCTGAGGAGAGGGGAGCCGCTATGGAAGCTGCACCTGCCTGCCTCCCTCATCAAGAGAGGACTCAGCGGGTTCCACATACACATAGGCACACATGTGCACGCACACGAGCGCACACGTGTGCACGCACATGAGCGCACACTCGCACGCACACAGTATATACATGCAAAACCCTTTTAAGAACATAGTAATATGCGTGCAAAAACCATAATAATTGGGGGCTGGAGAGACGGCTCAGCGGTTAAGAGCACTGACTGCTCTTCCAGAGGTCCTGAGTTCAATTCCCAGCACCCACATGGTGGTTCATAACCATCTGTAATGGGGATCTGGTGCCCTCTTCTGAAGACAGCGACAGTACACACACACACACACACACACACACACACACACACACACACACACACACACATATGTATACATATATATATATTTTATAAAAAGGCATAATAATTGAGACTCATGCCATGAGAGGGAGCCCAGAGATCCAGGATAGAACAAAACACGAACAGAAAAAAAAAAAAAAAAGTCAATGAAATGATTCCTAATGATTGGTGTCTGGCCCAATTGTCATCAGAGAGCCTTCACCCAGCAACTGATAGAAACAGAGGCAAAGACCCACAGCCAAACATTAGGTAGAGCTTTGGGAATCCCAGAGAAGAGGGGGAGGAAGGATTGTAAGGGCCAGAGGGGTCAAGGACACCACTAAAAGCAACAACAACAACAACAAACCCAGAATCAACAACCCTGAGCCCACAGGGGCTCACAGAGACTGAACTGACAACCAGGGAGCCTGCATGGGACTGACCTAGGCCCTCGGTATATGTGACAGTTGCGTAGCTTGGTCTTCTTGTGGGACTCTTTTTTTTTTTTTTTAAAGAATTATTTATTTATTTTATGTATGTGAATACACTGTCTCTCTCTGCAGACGTACCAGAACAAATGATGCAATAAAGTAAAAAAACAAACAAACAAACAAACAAAAACCCCCAAAATTCCAAGTAGAACGAGGCAAAACATCTGACAAGGTGGTAAGGGAGGCAAGAGCCAGGCTCCTTAGTGGGGATGCCACAATGAAACATCCCACCAAGTTATCAAACTTACCAAAAATACTGCAAAAATTAGCACATATAATTTTAGAATCAAAACAGCAAAAAGCCTGCATTTTTTAAAGAGACAAGAGGCTCTGAGGACAGACATCAGATACTTAAGGAGACTTAGCTACATTAGTTTCACCTAAAAACTGTAAATTTTCTGTGTATACTAGCCATTTAATTTTTATTTAAGATTTTATTTTATGTATGGGAGTATACTGTCACTGTCCTCAGCCACACCAGAAGAGGGCATCAGATCAGATCCCATTACAGATGGTTGTGAGCCACCATGTGGTTGCTGGGGTTTGAACTCAGGACCTCTGGGAGAACAGTCAGTGCTCTCAACCACTGAGCCATCTCTCCAGCCCCTCTTGTGGGACTCTTAGCAGTGGGAGCAGAAGCTGTCTCTGACTCTGTTGCCTACCTTCAGGACCCTTTCCCCCTACTGGGCTACCTTCTGCAGCCTTACTAGGAGAGAGGGACCTAGTCCTACTGCAACCTGATATGCCATGGCTGGTTGATATCCATAGAGACCTGTCCTTTTCTGAAGAGAAATGGAGGCGGAGTTGGGGGCGGGGAAGGGGAGCCTGGAGGACAAGAGGGAGAAGACACTGCAGTTAGGTGTTTTATTTTAAATTTTAAAAATAAAATAAATAATAAAAATAAACTTTACAAATAAAAACTCGGGGCTGGCAAGATGGCTCAGCAGTTAAGAGCGCTGACTGCTCATCCAGAGGCCCTGAGTTCAATTCCCAGCAACCACATGGTGGTTCACAACCATCTGTAATGGGATCTGATGCCCTCTTCTGGTGTGTCTGAAAACAGTGACAATGTATTCACATATATAAAATAAATAAATCTTTTTTTAAAAAAACAAATAAAAACTCATAATTATGTACTGTTATAATTTCAAAACGCTTAGAAGAAAGGAGTTTGAATGCTCTTACCATAAATGATAAAGTTTGAGAAGACAAACGTGCATTCCCTGATTTATACATTTCTTTGTACTTTATGTGTGTGAGTGTTTGTGTGCATAGAAGTGAGCACACCATGTGACTGCAGTGAGGGCCTGAAGAGGCCTGCTGGGCTGCGTGCTGTGAGCCTTCCCCGGGGTCTCTGGCCCAGCAGAATTTGAGGGTTTCAGCAGGGGAGGGAGCGTGAGCGGGGACGGAGTCTCCTCCGCCTTGGTCCCGGCGGCTGCTGTCTGGATTGCACCAAGACAATGCACTTGCCCAGACGCTGCACTCGTCCAGCACCCGCTGCCCCGTGTTGAGTCTGTCTGGAGCTGAGCCCTCGAGGGAACGACTAGCCTGCGGAGTGTGGGAAGCTTCTGGTGGTTCTCGGGAGAGCGGATCTCTTCCCAGGCCAAAAGTGTTACAGCTCTTATGATAGAAGCTCTCAGACGCCGGAGTAGTTCTCGCACCGTTATTCCTTCTGGATGGTAGGCAGCAGGCCGTCGCGGCGGTGGCGGGCAGGTGGGGGGGTTACACAGATTGGGACAGTCTAATACACTGTTTGGGAGGGGTCAGGGGTTTGGCAACCAATACTTCTCATTGGTTTGGTCTGGGGGCTTTGTGGTGCCTCATTTGCTTGTGGGAGGACTCAGAGTTGCTTTCTACGTGACAAATCTCACACGCCAGGCCTCTCTATATATAGGGGTTGTAAAACTGTAGCTGTATTTACAGGAGTCTTCCTGGAGTGTCGGCCAAAAACATGTTACGGTCCCTCGTGGATATTCCACTGAGCCTCCCAGAGTTTTCAGCCTATGCTCAACCGAGTGTCAGATTGCCTGCCACAGACCACTGTCCCACAGAGGCCAGAAGATGACACTGGATCCCCAGGAACTGGAGTTAGAGATGGTTGTGAGCCTCCATGTGGGTGCTGGGAATCAAATCCAAATCTTCTACAAGAGCAGCCAGTGCTCTCAACCTCCAAGCCACTCCCCAGCCTCCTGACTCAAACAGTGCACAGCCTCTCCATGTACTGAAACACCGTGTGGTACCCACCAGGGTGGATAATGTTAGAAACTAAATTTAACTTAAAAGCTCTAGTGGTAACCAGTGGAATTAGAGCCAAGAGCCTATCTTGTGTGAAGTTCAAAAAGTTCCTAGAATTTCCCAGAAAAGTCCCAAAAGATAGAGAAACATGGTGCCAAACAATGTCTGCTCTCAGTGTTGTCTGTTCTTTACCACAACGGATAGTGGCCACAAACTTCAATTTAAATAAAAATAGTGCAGGCTGGGTAGTCCCTCTGACACTGAGCGATGCCCCTGTCTAAATGGGGCAGCTGTGTCATCAGTATTGGGACAGAGTATAGTTACAGTGTATGAAACTACCATACACGAACCGAGCCGCAAAGGCTTTCCAGCCTTCCTCTCCCAAAGGAAATAAAAGGTGCACAATTAAGGCAAGCTAGCAAAAACCTGAAGACGACGTATTTCTTCTCAGCTGAACTCGATCACTTTCACTCTCCTTGCTACGCACATGACAGACACCATTGCCCAGAGAGCCTTCCGGAGCTGGTCTGAGCCTGGCCTGAGCTGTATCTGCATATTCATTCCCTTAATTAGCATCCTCTCCAATTCCCGCAAGTCACATGATTCCTCCGCGGTCTCGGCCTTTTGGTACCCTCCCTTAGTCTCATGACTTATCAGTCACGTCATTTTGCCAGAAACTCCTAGGATGTAGAAAAAGGGGAATGGTCCCGCTATAGGGCTTTGTAAGGGACGGTGCTGAGGCAAGACCTCCTGTCTGGCTCTCTGTTCCTCACCGCCCCGCCCTCTCCATCCTCCAGACCACCTCTGGCTGAAGACCATCAGAGAACCAGCCTCCAAACTCAGCGAAATAACACACACTCCCCAAGCCTCCGTCCGCCGAATCCTTACTTGTTCACCAGCGGGATGCTAAGGGCCCAGCCAGCAGCGAAGTCGGGGTACTTAAAGACGGTCGGGTTCTCGGAGAAGGCGTAATGGTGGATGATTGTCGATTCTTCATCGTACAGTGCTTTTCCTAAAAACCATTCCTGTTCAATAAAAAGATAAAATGTAATTCTTGAAAATTGCCACTTAATTGTACAGCCAAAAGGAAAGTTCTAGCAAGCAGCAGAACTAAATAGCTTGGAAGATAAAGTTAACATAAATTATATTTCTGTAGAATCTAAATCAAAATGTAATTAACATGAGTATGATAATAAATCTATCACAATCTTTATAGTTAAGATGCAATTCAAGATCAGATCATTGGTGTGACCAAAACACTAGCTAGCATTATACCACAAATACAAGAATTTTTTTAATTTTCAAAAACCCTCTTATTGCCTAAATTTTTGTATGTGTGCAGATGTGTGCTATAAATATAAGCTTTCTTAATTTTAAATTATGTTATTATTTAGATTGTGTGTATGTGTATGTGTGTATGTGTGTGTGTGTGTGTGTGTGTGTGTGTGTGTAACCAAATGACAATTGTTGGGTCCTAGCATTCAAATTTAGTCAGGATTGGCTTCAGGTGCCTTTACCCCTTCCTCCACCCTGAGTGGTATTTTTATAGAATACTCCACATAAGAATATTAAGGTTAAGAAAACCATAGAGTATTGTTTTGGGTTTTTTGTTTGGTTGGTTTTTTTGTTTGTTTGTTTGTTTTTTGTTTTTCAAGACAGGGTTTCTCTGTATAGCTCTGGCTGTCCTGGAACTCACTCTGTAGACCAGGCTGGCCTCAAACTCAGAAATCCGCCTGCCTCTGCCTCCTGAGTGCCCGGATTAAAGGCGTGCGCCACCACTGCCCGGCACCATAGAGTTTCTTATAAAGGGCTTATTTATTTATATTTTATGTGGATGAGGTTTTTGCCTGCTTGTCTAGCTATGCACCACATCCATGTAGCGGCCAGAAGAGGGCATCAGATCCCCTAGAATTGGAGTTAACAGATGATTGTAAGCTACCACGTGGATGCTGGGGTTCAAACACGGGTCCTTTGTAGGAGCAGCCCGCGCTCTAACCACTGAGCCATCTCCCCAGCTCCAACCACAGAAGTTTAAAATAAATCTTTGAGAACTTCCTTCCGGAGTTATATTCATCCACTCATTCATACATGCATTCGCTCAATATTTATCAAGAGCCTACGATGATCAGGGATGCAGCTTGTACAATTGAGGGGGGAAGGAAACTAAAGGAAGTGCAGCAACTGACATGGGGTTGGGGGGTGGGGGGGAGTCTACCCTGGAAAGAGAGAGAAACCTCTTAAGACAAACAACAGTGGTGAAATAATATCAAGAAGCTCGCGGCGGAAAAACAAACAAACAAACAAACAAACAAACCGAATCTGAGCAAGAACAGTAAATGCAGTTAACGGGACGAAGTGCCGGGGTGGAGGAACTAAAATCAATAATAAGGAAGTCCCACGGGTCTGGCACACAGTAGGTGCGGAGGAACCTGATAGTAAAAGAGGCAAATGGACCAGATTGGCTTCTCGTACTAGAGGAAGATTATCTGTGTTCAAAGTGCAAAGAAAACCCACCACCTCCAGCCACAACAGGACGGCCTGGCTCAGACCTCCACAGCCACCAAGAAAAGCAAACACAAGAAAAACACATCAGCGGCTGCAAGGTGTCAGGAAACACCACCGGAAGGACGGACCGGAAGAGCTGATCCCAGACCCGGAAGCCCCATCTTCCACCCGCCCATCCCTTCTCAGGGAGCTTTCCCCACCAGAACCTTCCGTGCCCACACTGACGCAAAACATGCGATCATATTTTATCTCCTAACTACTGTGTCCAGCTATTCATAAAGCGTGTAGGACTGTCTATTAATATTTTTATTGAGGTCATAAACTATTTTAAGGAAGGACTCAAAAGAGGCTCCGTGGAAAGAACAACAAGAAGAAAGCTATAACTGGAAAAATAACCAATGATATTCTACAAGGACTTCTCGTAGCCAGCACCGTGCCTCACGGCTATTAAAAATAAATCAAAGTTAATATGCCTTATCAGCCACACAGATGTTAAAGGTATACAATGGGGTGGGGAAGCTCCAACAAGATACAGGAGATTTACAGAAGCCAGCCAAGAAGGCACTGGAATCGAGACCAATTACTTCAATAACTGTTGCACTCACACATTTAAAACACCGAACAAGGACCTAAGTTTGCATTTGCACAGATGCCGGGGAGACGGTGAGGAGGACAGTATCAGAATCAAAATGCCCAGTCAGTTCCCAGTGCATGGCACGGTTATTATTTCAGTGTGGCTTCTTTGTGTCAGCATTGACCTTCTTTTCCCCCTAAGAGTTTAAGCAGTAGAGAGGAAAAAAAAAAGCCCCACTGGTTTGAACTGACCTCAACATTATGTAATCCATATTCTGTCATGCTACTTTCAAAAGAAATAAAACCTCTCAGATTTTATTTTCTCCATACAGCAGAGTTCCATTTATCATTCCAATTTCATTAAAGAGTCCCTGTGAGTCACCATCTCCCCTGCAGAATTAGAACCACGGGTAACGAAGCAATCGTCTCCAGGTGAAGCGGACACTGGGAATGAGGTCGCAACCCCGACAGTCAAGAGAAAAAGAAGATTCGGGAGTCTTCTACAAGTCAGAAGGAAACAGGAAAGCCTCACCAATGGTTTACACAGAACGCAGCAACAATCTCCACAGCTGCAGCTTGGCACTGTCTGGGAAGACTGGGGTAAATGCGTTTGTATCCCTTCTCCTGCCTAATGGACTGCCCATCCAGTTATGTCTGTGGCTTCTCAGAAATCAACAGGAAGAAGCCACAATGGATGCTCCCAGCACTTAACACCCATCGAAACCAGTGGGTTTCGTTATACTGGTGGACCACGCCACTTACAAAAGCAGTCTATTGATGAGTGTTGGCCAGCTCTTAATTCTGCACCAGCGCCATGGCCTGTATTCCACAGACATTAATTACCCATACACACACACACATACATGCATGCAAAACATCCCCACATAGACGATAAAACAAAATTAATAAAAATATTTCTATGTTTTATGTATGTGCCCTTTTCTGATTTTATTTTATTCCTGTAGAAAATTGGTCGATGATTCTGCAAAGGTCCCGCTGCTGCCGCCGATTACCTCTGCAATGGTTTCCCATTTCCTTACGTTGTCAACACAAATCAATACGCTTTTTTTTTTTCCAAAGAGAACGGTTTATTTTATGTTCTCGGTAAGCTGTAAACCTCAGAGAACTTTACCACACCACTTTCCAAAATCAAGCTGCCATTTCAAATATCTCTTAATAATGCTCTGAATCATTGCCCCCCAAGTCAGACTCACCTTAGATGGGTCGTAGCGTCTGAGCGTTTCTAGGAGTCTGGGGATTTGTATTCTCGTCTCTTCTTCACAGAAGAAAATCCACGCCGAATTCTTGCTATACGTTACAGAAAAGCTGTCGGGAAGAAATGGGTTATGGCACAGGGATTCATGGTACATAGTCTATATAACGCAGGAGAGGAGGTCGCTGTAAGGTTGCAGTAAGGTTTAAGCCAGTATCTAGGAGATGGTAAGAGTTCTTATAATTCACTCTGCCCATAACAACAACAGCTTAGAAGAACAATTTCAAATGTAAGTTTGAAGCATTTAGTCCTAAGAAAGAAACACACCTAAAAAAAAAAAAAAAACTTTGTGGATGGAGAGGTGGCTCAGTGGTTAGAGCACTGACTGCTCTTACAGAGGACCTGGGTTCAATTCCCAGTACCCACATAGCAGCTCACAACCATCAGTAACTGCAGTTCTAGGGGATCCAACGCCCTCTTCTGGTCTCTGTGTGTACTACATACAGGTAGTGCACATGCACACAAGCAGGCAAACTCTCATACCCATAAACTAAAATAAATCGTGTTTTAAAAGAAAGTAAGCAAAAACTAATTATAAGTAAGAACCAGTCATTGAAATAAAAATCTAGTTCATACAGTAATCACAAAATATAAAACTCAGATTTAATTCATTTACCATCTCAGGAAACCTCTTAATAATTTGAAAAACCTTCCTAAGAAGTACAAGGGTGTGGAGGCCCAATGAGTTGAGTTAAAGGTACCTACTGCGGTAACAAGGGAAGGATGGTCCAAGCACCTTCCTGCTTCGCCAGCTGATGGAGAAGGAGGACTCTGGGGAGATCCTGAAAACATAATGACCAAAGAGGAAAGGTAAGAATAAAAAGAGCAAAACCTCCAAAAAATGCAAAAAAGACACTATTGTCCGACGTGCTGTCCTTGGCTCTGTTGTCTGCGAGTCATTGAGCTATCCTTAGCACTGTTGTCTGAGAGTCAAGGAGCTATCCTTGGCACTGTTGTTAGCACCTCTGTGTTTCCAAGGTTGCCCTGAGTCCACTGTACTGAAGTTTCTCAGTAGAACTCAACTGACTCTCCCACCCCCATTTCCCCCCTCCCCCACCCCCATCCCCTCCCTCTCCCCCACCCCCACCCTCGCCCCCACAAACACTCATGGCCTATGTGAAGAGCCAATTGGAAGTCTGCAAACATAATCACAGAGGGAAGATCCTGGAGTTTGCTTACCAGGAGTAACTCAGCGGCACAGACAGAACTTGTACACACACGTGTAATCAAAACATGTTCTGTGAAACCCTGTTGTCTGAACAATATTCCATCTATCTTGAGTGCCAAATTTTTGTTTAAATATCTGTGAGGGTGTTTTGTACCATAGAAACAACTCCCTAAGTCTGGATCGGAGAAATATCATCCTTAATGACAAAGGCAATAGGAATGGCTTCCTGAAAGGTCTACCAATTGATAAACACAGAGGGAATCAGAAGAGCCTTCAGATAAAGCACTGCGGCTACAGAAATACACCGGAATACAGACAAAGCACAACGATTTCAAGGCTGTGCAGAGTAGCTTGAAAGGTCACTGCTATTTGCTATACTGGGAGAGCCAAAAGTCAGAGTTTCACATCTCATATGCTCGACCCCATTTCCTCTAACAGACGTTATTGTGTCTCCTACTGTGTATTAGCTGGAAAACGAATCCAAGGTGACTGCTAACAAAGAATTTAAGAATAAATTCCTAAACATCCGAGATGCTGTGAGTGGAGCTACATTCACCACGGTACCACCAACACATGCTGCATTTTGAGATACAGGGTCCCAAAATAATTTCAATTCCACACTACTATTCGAGTATATATACATCTATTATTGACTATAGGTGGGTTTTAATACAAATTGCTTCTGCTGGATATCAAATCCCCCTCATTTCCTTCTTCTATGTAGCATTTGTTCCAATTTTTATGTGCAAATTTGTAAATCAATAGTTAGATCAGACAGACAATGTGACAAGCTCAGAATAAAGCCACCCTAAGGGCTGAATTAAGTTATCTTAAATAGAACGAGATCAATAATTCAGGGCCTCTCTACTGTTGCTTCTGAATTATATACAAATATTCATCCCCTTTTAAAGTTTGTAATATATGCACATAGGCATATATATATATATATTCATGAATGATTATATAAGAGCCAAAACACGCCGGGCAGTGGTGGCACACGCCTTTAACCCCAGCACTTGGGAGGCAGAGGCAGGCGGATTTCTGAGTTCGAGGCCAGCCTGGCCTACAGAGTGAGTTCCAGGACAGCCAGGGCTACACAGAGAAACCCTGTCTCGAAAAACCAAAAAAAAAAGAGCCAAAATACGTATAAACTAATGATATTAATATCTACATAATTCAGAAATAATATCTGAATGTTAATGCGGATGAAGAAGACGTATAGCAAATACCGCTAAGATCTTGAGACAGAAATCAAGTGCTAACGAGTCACCAGGCAGCCATTAAAATCATGATTAAAAAGTACTCTCCCAGCGGAAGCACCTTTGTGGAGAAACTGGTCTGATTCCTATGATAAAGCTACTTCTTATGTGTAGTTGAGAGTTCACATCTTGAGACAAAGCCACAGGGTAGAATACACTAACTGGGGATGGAGTGGGCTCTTGAACCCTCAAGGCCACCCTCAGTGACAAACCAACAAGCCCCCAATCCTTCCCCAACAGTTCCATCAACTGGGGACCACGCGTTCAAACGTATGAGCCCCTAGGGGGCATTTTTAGTCAAACCAACACAAGGGGAGTGGGATGCTCCACTAATTTTTACTTGTGAATCTGAATTCCACCCCCCAGTTGCAGGACACATACGACACCAACAGGTAGCACCAGGCTTCCGTGCCAACAGCAAGAACACTTTGCTGGTAGAGCCTAGACACCAGCTTATGAATGACTTCTACCACAATACAAAGACAAGAGTTTGGTCAGCACAAAGAAAGGAGTCGAGTCCTCTTCTGAGATAGAGTCTGTGGACTAACAGGACACTAAACCTATTCCTGACTTCATTCACTAAACTGTTTGACATGTCTCCTATCTGCCTCTACTGTGACTATAAGAAGGGCGAGGTTGCTGTCTTTGTTTTGTGCCTCTGTGTCTCTAAGTACTTAATAAACATGTATCTTGTTGATTGCAGTCCCTGAATCAGGCCTGCTCAAAAAGGCCAAGCAGGCTCCAGCTGCTACACTCAGAAACCTAAGTCTTCACTGATGGTAGAGCAAGCTAAGTTCATCTTAATTATAGAGAAATGTTAATCTAGTCTAGCCAAAATGCCTAAGAGCTATTATTCTTATCACACGCTCAGATGTACACCGCGTCTAAATTATTAAAAGTCGCAATAGGGGTTAGTGAGAGGGTTCAGTGGGTAAAGGTGATTGCGGCTGAAGCCAGACAACCAGAGTTCAATCTCCAGAACCCACATACGGTTAGAAGGGGAGAACCAACTCCACAGAGCTGTTCTCTGACCTCCACGGGCACACACACACACACACACACACACACACACACAGACACACACACACACACGATGCAGACACAATTATAGTAAATAAAATGAGTTGTTTTAAAAGGCCACAGTAAGATATTCTATCAAATTATTTATGTTTAATCCATCACCACAAGATTTAGACCGCCTTGGGGCTGGAGAGATAGATGGCTCAGCGGTTAAGGGCACTGACTGCTCTTCCAGAAGTTCTGAGTTCAATTCCCAGCAACCACAGGGCGGCTCACAACCGTCTGTAATGGGATCCGATGCCCTCTTCTGGTGTGTCTGAAGAGAGCTACTGTGTACTCATAGACATAAAATAAATAAATCTGAGAGAGAGAGAAGGGGAGGGGAGGGGGAGGGGGAAGGGGAGGGGAGGGGAGGGGGAGGGGGAGGGGGGACAGAGAATTTCCAAATACAAAATCAAGAAGAAAAGGAAAATGCTCCATCCTCTTTACCAAGGGATAGATATTCCGAGGACAGTAGAGGCTCTCCCACAATCTACGGATACCTGGCCCCCAGCCACGCCACCATTCAAATCTAAAAGGCTACATGCAAATGTATGCAAATAGGGAGACAGGGCTACAACAGAAGCATAAAGGGGTTAGAGACACAGGGATCAAACCTGGGTAAATGAAAGGGTTTGGGGACCCCAGAGGCCGATCACAGTCCTCTTAACCTGTCAATGGGACCCCTATGTTTGAACCAAAGCAATTTTTCTGCCTCCTCTTCCCTCCAGGACTCCATCATCTCTTTGAAGATGCCCCCCCCCCCCCGGGTTTTACATCAGGGCTTGCTTTGAACTCTTTCGTTGCAAGGCTCATAGTTAAAGCAGCTAATGACTGAAAGCAAACAAATGTAAAGCCAGCTACCTGACTCGTGAGGCGGTCCCAGCACATATTCACAGTCGTTGGCTTCGTTTGGAAAGGGGTCTTGATACAGCGTCACAGCTGACAAACGACTTAGTCATCTGTTTGGTTTGGGTTTGTGGCGCTGGGGTCTCTGCCTGGGCTGAGAACGTACCCTACCACTGAACTAGCCTGAGACTGCTAACGTCACCTCAGAGGAGAACCATGAAGACTTGATGTCTAGAGATATTAACAGGACAAATGGAGAGGCTAACATATGAACACACACAAAGCAGTGAATATTTAAATTGTTATAAATAATTTTAATCTTTCTGCCTCTGTCTGGGAAAACGTTGGATGATTTAATTCAACTGCTACTCGCCTCTCCTTTCAAAAGTCTACTTTATATGTATGCATGTGTGCCTGCATGTAGGAATGTGTGCCACATGCTTGCAAAAGCAGTCAGAAGTCAGAAGAGGGCATTGGATCTCTGGAGCTGGAGTTACAGAGGGTTGTGAGCCCCCATGTGGCTGCTGGGAATTGAACCTAGGTCCTCTGCAAGAGCAGCCAGTGCTCTAACCACTGAGCCATCTCTCCAGCCCCTGGTCTCTCCTTGTCCATAGATATTTCTCAGCCATTATGATCTGCCCTCACCTTCATCTTCTAAACTAGGCTTTGAAGAACAAGACTTTATGGTCTCCTCACCCCACTGTGCAGACCCACGTGCTAGATCAGACAGCAACAGCAAGATGTTTACAGGTATTAGGTAAATATGCTAAGAGCCCGAAATCCAACCCCAGCTCTTGTGTAGCCCTTGGGCACTGAACTGAGCTGTGTGGCCAACAAGTAAACTATAATGAAAATCCACACTAGGCGTGGCGGCACATGCCTTAAGTTCCAGCACTTGGGAGGTAGAGGCAGGTGGAGCTCTGTGAGTGTGAGGCCAGCCTGGTCTACAGAGTGAGTTCCAGGACAGCCAGGGCGACACAGAGAAACCCTGTCTCGAAAAACCAAAAAAAAAAAAAAAAAAAAAATCACATCTGCTTATCATTATAACTCCTGCAAGAGATATGTACTTATTGTCATAATCGGGCTGTCTGATCTGCTTCTTGGAACATATATGAGGCAGATTTACAACCTTTAAAATACAGTATTCATTTATAGGTTAGACGATTATGAGTGACATTATATTAATAGTCTTTCCAAGAACCCAAGTATGTGTATGTGTGTGTATATATATTTTATATATACATATTCCATATACCTGTCTTAATCATGAACTGTTTTTCTCGAAAGAAAATGTATTACAGCATTATAAATTTTATTTATAAGCGATGTACTTTGAACTAAACTACTAAATATATTTTTATAGCACATATATATTTTAACTAATCATTTTCTCATAAAAGCAGTAAACCCTGGTGTTTAAAGACCTGATTTCTAAAGGCCAAGTATTCCCATCTGAATCTTATTTTTTTTCCCCCTGAGCCATGTGACCTTCAGTATGATCCCTGAACTAGTTGTGGGCCTGTTATTTCCTGTAATGAGCTAACACAATAGCCAGGGGGAATAAGTCAGTTACTACATGCCAACCACGTAATAACTATTAATATTATTGTTGGTTTTACAGTCTATTTGAGCATCTACTATGCACCAGGTACAATGGTTTGAACGAGAATGTTCCCTGTGAGCGCATGTATCTAACCCTTGGTCCCCAGTTGTCGGCAATGTTCAGGGACGGCTAGATTGCCCTTGTAGTATGAGGTATGTCACTAAAGGCCAGCTCTGGGATTTCAAAAGCTCTATCCATTCCCAGTGTTCTCTCACCCTCTCTCTCTACCTCTCCCTCCCTCCCTCTCTCCTGAGCTCCGCCCTCCCTCCCTCAGTCCCCCCTCCCTCCTCTTTTTTGTGCTTGTATTTCAAGAGGTGAGCGCTCAGCCTGCTGCTCTGGCCACCACACCTGCTGCTTGCCACCTGCTGTCATGCAATCTCACCAACATGGACTCAACCCCTCTGGAATCATATGCCCATAAGATCCCTTTCTTTCATAAGATGCTTTGGTCGTGGTGTTTTGCCACAGCATAGAAAGGTCACAAATACACACCAGGCCTGACTACAGGAATATAATCAAGAGCAGCAAAGAGAGCAACAGAGCCCCTGTCTCGCATTCCCAGTGACATTCAGGACGCCCAGGAATGAATCTACAGGACAAACAGTAAGGCCTTGTGCTACAAAGGCATAATGCCAAAGTCCAGGGACGGCCTGAGAGGCGGCTTTTCACTAATGAACACAGAATCCCAGTCTGCCTGTGGGTGCCTCTGGCCTGGTTCCACTAGAGATGGCACAGGCAAACCGCTCACCTCTCTGCAAGATGTGACTGGCTGGGGGTGAAATGAGCTCAGGCCTGCAAACAGCAGAGCATAGTGCACCATGAGGCCTCAGAATGAAAGTGATGTGTACCCAGTAAAAGTCACCCATGATTCCAGCCAAGTTCCCAACTGTCTCCACCCCAAGCCCTGGCCCTACGCACCCCTTGCTGGTCCCTTACACGCCACTTGCCCAAACACAGCTCAACCCCTCAGCTCAGAGAACCACATCTTTCTTCATCTGCTCAGACCTCATCTACCGCTTCCATCCACAGGGGTCCAGCAAACGTCCAATCCCAAGGCATCCTTCAAATGCTGTAACTTTCACAGGTCTTTGTAGGTGTGCTTAGAAGTGTCCTTGCCTGTGTTCTCAGAGTGCTATGCTTGTGTAGACCCACAAAGCAATTCACCCACCCGGAAGCACATGTGCCCCTTCAGTACAACAGGCCCCCTGACAGAGCAGGGCACCCCACCCAGTGATGAGCAACGCAGAGAGACTCTCCCTGCTGACATCACCTCATCATCTGCGTGGGATGCTCACCTCACATGCACACCTGCATGTATTGACTCTTAACTTGGTCCTCTGTCTCCACTGACACTCACACTGATTGTGACAGTGTGTATATGCTTGGCCCAGGGAGTGGCACTATTAGAAAGGGTGGCCTTGTTGGAGTAGGCGTGTCACTGTGGGCGTGGGCTTAAGACCCTCATCCTAGCTGCCTGGGAGTCAATATTCCGCTAGCAGCCTTCAGATGAAGATGTAGAACTCTCAGCTCCTCCTGCACCTTGCCTGCCTGGATGCTGCCATGCTCCTGCCTTGATGATAATGGACTGAACCTCTGAACTTGTAAGCCAGCCCTAGTGAAATGTTGTCCTAATAAGACTTGCCTTGGTCATGATGTCTGCGCACAGCAGTAAACCCTAACTAAGGCACTGATGTTAACTCTAGAGAACAGAGCCATAAAGCAATCTGCTTTCTCAGGTTCCTGACTCCAAATCCTACATGGCAGCTCTCCACTGGCCATGCTGGATCACGAGGCATCTGCCACCTGCCTCCTTCATGACCTTCATTAGCTTCAGCTGCTACTTTGACATAGCCTAGAGTCCCTGGGGAGGGGGTCCTCAATGGAGGGATCCACAAGATCAGACTGTCCTATGGTCTTGTCTGTAAGAGACTGTCTTGATAAATGACTGATGTGGGAGGAGCCAGTCCACTGTGGGTGGCAACGACCCTAGGCAGGTAGGTTTGGGTTGTATAAGAAAACAGACTGTGCATGAGCCAGACAGGGAGCCAGCAGAAAGTGTTCCTTCATGGGTTCTCCTTCAAGTTCCTGCTTAAAAGTTCCTGCCTTGGGCTGGAGAGATGGCTCAGCGGTTAAGAGCACTGACTGTTCTTCCTGAGGTCCTGAGTTCAATTCCCAGCAACCACATGGTGACTCACAACCATCTGTAATGGGATCTGATGCCTTCTTCTGGTTGGTGTGTCTGAAGACAGCAACAGTGGACTCACATACATAAAAATAAATAAATAAATAAATAAATCTTAAAAACAAACCAACAAAAAAAGCTCCTGCCTTGACTCTCCTTAGTGATGAACTATGAACCATAAGCCAAGGAAACCCTGTCTTCTTGTTTTTGGTCATAGTATTTAATTACAGCAATATCTCCAGGTTTCTCCAGATTTGCACAGGACAGGTGTCTAGGACCGTGAATACTTTCAGTGCTGGCCAGTCAAAAGCGAACTGCAAATATGCACAAGAGGGCTTCTCAGGCATGTATCCCACACCTTGAGTCACAATGTCCTATTTCCTGTGGTGCAGAGAATACACTAGGTAGAGGCGCATATATAGGAGATGTTTCTGAGCTGCTGAGATGGCTCAGGAGGTAGAGGTGCTTGCAGCAAGCTTGATGAGCTGAGTTCAATCCCTGGGACCCACACAACAGAAGAGAACTGACTCCAGCAGTTGCCCACTGAGCTCTGAGTGCACACGGCACAGCAGGTACGTGTTGGGCTGCGTGCTGGGAGCCTTCCTCAGGGGTCTCTGGCCCGGTCAAATGCGAGGGTTCCAGCAAGGGGGAGAGGGAGAGCAGGGACCGAATCTCCTCCGCCTCAGTCCCTGCGGTTGCCGCCTGGGTTGCGCCAAGATGCTGCACCCACTGCCCTGTGCTGAGTCGGGCCCTAGCTGAGCCCACGAGAGGCGGACTAGCCTGCGGAGTGCGGGAAGCTTCTGGTGGTGTTCAGGAGAACGGATCTCTTCCCAGGCGGCAGTGTTACAGCTCTTATGATAGAAGCTCTCAGACGCTGGAGTAGTTCTCACACCTTTATTCCTTCTGGATGGGGATCTTTCCTACATAGGTTGGGACGGTCTAATATATTGTTTGGGAGGGGTCAGGGGTTTGACAACCGAGACTTCCCATTGGCTTGGTCTGAGGACTTCGGGGCACCTTATTTGCATGTGGGAGGGCTTGGCGTTGCTCCTATGTGACAAATCTCACTTGACAGGCCTCTCTGCAGAGGTTGTGAAAGCTGTAGCTGTTTTTACAGGAGTCATCCAGGAGTATTGGTCAAAAACATTTTCCTGTCCCTCGTGGATATTCCACTGGGTCTCCCAGAGTTTTCAGCCTATGCTCAACCGGGTGCCAGACTGCCTGCCACAGACCACTGCCCCACAGGTACTCATCAGACACAAACAGGAAAGAAATAAATACATAATGTCATTTTAAAGCATTAAGATAAACAAAGGATGCTTCTAAGAATTCTAGTTGTGTATTAAAAAGAAATGGTTACTTTAGTGAAAGAATTTGTATTTTAAAAAAATCCTATTTTCTTCTGGGATATTTTGCCCAGGTACTTGCAAAAAATAAATACGTATTAATATTAGTATTTATTATATATTATATTATAATACATTATATATTATATTATATTATAATACACCATTATTAACATATCATTGTGTGCAAAAATAAATATTTATTAATATTCATAACTGAATAATAATAGATATTCAATAAATGAATGGATGGGTAGTTTCTTACTCAACAGCAGTATAATAGTCTCCATTTCATTAACAAAAGACCTTATATGATGAACATCTTATTAACAGTTATCAATTTCTCCCCAAAAGAAGGGGTTTTGAGTAATTAAGCATCCACCTGCTTCTATCTCAAAAGGAAAGTATAGAGCTAATATCAAAAAGCTGATGAAGGCCAGGCAGTGGTGGCACACGCCTTTAATCCCAGCACTCGGGAGGCAGAGGCAGGTGGATTTCTGAGTTCGAGGCCAGCCTGGTCTACAGAGTGAGTTCCAGGACAGCCAGGGCTACACAGAGAAACCCTGTCTCGAAAAACCAAAAAAAAAAATAAAAATAAAAAGCTGATGAAAGCCAGGGATGGTATCAATGCCTTTAATACCAGCTCTCTGGAGGCAAGGTTGGGTGGATCTCTGAGTTTGAAGTCTACACAGTGAGTTCCAGGCCAGCCAGGGCTACACAGTGAGACTGTGTCAAAAAAAAAAAAAAAAAAGCCAAATTCTTAGGCAATAAAATGGCATGACTGATTCTCAACACTAACCTTCTAATGAAGTACCTCACACCGTCTCCCTGCCAATAAAATACATTTCTAAAATTAAGACGTGTGAGGCCATCTTTCTCTGGCTTCTTGGAGCCAGACTGTGCCAGTCTGCCCAGCTTGTTTTATGGAGATGGGGTTGTTTTAATCTAATGAGCCAAGGCCTGACTAACTCGGCTCCAGAAGAAAAAAAAAATGGCAATTTCCAGAATTTTCTGTGAACAAGCAAAGGAATAACTTATCGGTAAGGCTAGGGCTCTGCCAGATTTTAAATAAGGCTCAGAGTCTCCCCACAATAGAAGGCAATGAAATCAGAAGCTGCATGGGTGGGTCGGAGCGAGGGAAGGGGCTGGGATGGAGCTGGCACAGCTCAGCTGTGGCTGAGAGCAGAATCGTCTGTCCCTGACCCAGATGAAGCCTCTCTCAATCGCAGGTGTGTTTGTTCTCTATCGGTGGGCTGCATGAAGAAATGGAAGTCTATCTCGTCCGTCAATTATTCTAAGCTCCACCCTCTGCTCCTCCCTGGCCCCGCCCTGACCGCCTACAGTAACTTCCTTGACCCTATCTACCGTGACCTTTCCCCCGTGCTAAATGTAATGTATATTCTCATCGTAATCTCTACAGAAGGTGCCTGGATCCTTGCTTGACTGGAAAGTACTAAATATGATGTCACTGAGTGTTCTGTCTCCTTTTCTTTAGTTCTTTCAACTTCATCTCACAGGGAAACCCCTCCGGATTCCATCATTTTAGACAAGACAGCTGGTAACTGGATCCCACCTTCCGGAAGGTTTAAAAAAAAAAAAAAATAGAGGACTCAGAGAATAACAACCTTTCTTTGTATCCCAACATAGCTGCAACAAACAAGAAAGGAACGCTTACACAAGTAATCCCTTTGAGAAGGAATTGTGCCAGGTTCAAAAACAAAAGTCAAGTCGTAATTGGCAGCCAGATGCTATGGACCTAACAGGCATTTAAAAAAGAAATCAACTTAGGTGCCTGAGTGACTAGGAAAGCTGCTGGCACAAACTTCTGCAGGGCCCTTCCTTTGGTAACTCTTCGCCTGCACATCTGCGCCCCTCTTTAGAGAGTCAATCTTTTATCATTTCACATCGCACCTCCATCTGTAGAGCAGGGAAAGAGAGGAAGAGGGAGGAGGGAGAGGAAGTAGGAAGGAGGGAGAAGGAGGGAGGAGGGAGGAGGAAGAAGGAGGGAGGAGGGAGGAGGGGGAGGGAGAAGGAGGAGGAGAGAGGAGAGAGGAGGGAGGAGGGAGGAGGGAAAAGGAGGGAGGAGGGAAAAGGAGGGAGGAGGAGGGAGAAGGGAGGAGGGAGGAGGGAGAAGGGAGAAGGAGGGAGGAGGAGGGAGGAGAGGGAGGAGGGAGAGGGAGGAGGGAGAGGGAGGGTGGGCAGGCAGGCAGGCAGGCAAGCTAGCTAGCTGTAGAAGAAATGGCATTCCTTCAAAACCTGCTTTCTTCTATGTCCCTCAAATTTAGGGACCTCATATTTCATCAGCCACGGTACCTGTCTCTCCGACATTCCTCTCCCTCCAGCCTAACCTAAAAGGGTCCTAGTTTGCCCCCCAGCACGTGCTTGCTGTACCCCATAAGGATGACTGTTCAACTTCCAGACCCTGCTAGGTAGGCATCCCAGAGTAATCTGTTCTGAAAATTCCAGAACTCTGCTCTAAACCCAGATCCTCCAGGTGATTCCCCTCTCTTCGTGACCTAATTTCACAAAAGCCCTCCCTCATCTCCACCTCACAGGCAAAACGGGTACAATACCAACTCACTTTCCACACAGAATGGTGCTTCTTAAATGGCGTTACAGAGACATCACCGTTTTCACAAGCCTGTGGGTTGTCTAAAATCGCCGTTTCACATAACAATCTGGTCAAATAAAGCTACAGAATATCTCCGGCTGCGTGGGTACAGTAACCCTGTACTTCCGGTCTCCACCTAATGACTGTCACGCACAGTATCATCATTACCATCTGCTTTTAAGTAATTAAAGGAACTAGAATATCCCTTTTCTAGGTTCCCCTGTGACCCTTCACACCAGTCAGCATATAAAATAACACTTGGTAAAACCTGATTAGAAAAAAAATGATGCTAAAAATTAGAAATTTCAAAGTGACTATCAGCTTGCACATCAAGCTTCCGTATAAGCGGGAATGTTCTAGAACACAAGGAAAAATGGTTTCACCCCGCCTGCTGCCACTCGGAGCACACTACTAAATTTCACATAAAGCTGGTACAGGTGCCTGTTTCTTAGTCACGCTGTCAAAAATGAAAAAAAAATGTTTGTGCTTTTAATAGGACCGAGTTTCAGCACCTTGAGGCAAAACAGGCTCAGGTAACGCTGAGAGCAGCTAGAAGAAGCCGATAATCACAGAACCGCTTCCATTTTTTGCACCTTGATTTTTTTTTTTTTTTTTTTTTTTGGCAGGCTTCAGAGAAGCGTGCAACCTGACAGGGGTAATGAATAAACAAACAGCAGTTTCTGGGAATCTGCTACCGTGGGAGGCGCGGATATTTTGAGCTATCAGACAAATATTCAAATGATAAATGCTAACTGCTGATTGCCCCTCGTGGGGCAATTTTTAGGAACGCTCTCAGAAGGCGAATCTACAGACAGACGCACCGAGGCCCCCTTATCTGTGGTCCTTGCAAGCACCCACCACGGTTCCAGTGAGACTGACAGCTTCTCTCTCTTCCGCTATCACAGCTCCGAGGCAGGCTGAGTTGCCAACTCGGTCCCAAAAGTATGTCAATTCCTTGAAACAGTTTGATTCCAACGAGGGAGCATTCCTGCTCTACAAAGCGAGGTGTCCCTGCTTGGTTGGTACATCTCAGCAATTAATTCTCAGAAGATGGCCTTCTCTAGCGCTCATAGAGTCCCAAGGCAAAGTATGTCACCCCTGCCCGCCCTCGAGAACTGTCTACAAACCTGGTACTAGCTGTCAACTATTTTTAAATCTCTGTAGTGCCATTCATGGAATTAAACCAAAGTTTTAATCCCGTCTGAGAGATAAAAAGCTACATAAAGAGAAAAAGATCCAGGACCAAGCATAGCAGCAAATTCTGCCATCTTTTGATTGACAAAGCCTTGTTAATCCACATTTGAACCTGCCTGAGGCATACAGCACGCTCCAGAGCTCCCCAGCAAATTAAGTCTGAGCACTACAGATCCGTGCTCCCTACTACGGCATTCACAGCTGAGCCCCAGCGGGGAAGAAATGTCAGGGTAACAGTAACAGTTGATCTTATAGGCAGAAGGGGGTGTCTCTTTATCACTTTAGACTCTATTTACTATCACAAAAATTAAACTCTGGGGCCCGGGGCACTTAATAGCATTACTTAACAACACCTCTCTAAATGTAAAACCAATATCGCCACCTAGTGGCCGGTGGGCTCCTAACTCACCGAGGACGTAAATGAAAAAAAAAAAAAACAGTAAAAATTAAACATAAACTTTAGAACTAAAGAGAAGCAAAGGAGCTAGAGGAGCCAAACGCTTCAGACAAAAGGAGCCACTTCTAAACGTTAAAATCTGAGACAGTACATCGACGAACACACAGTCTCTAATATTGTATTTGGCATTCCACGGGAGGTATTGGGGGTCAGGGACACAAGAAAAGTAAAGGTGAATCCTGCCTCACTCTGGTGTCTGAGCATGGGTGGGACAGATTCACGCCTGGACAAGAGGTGCCATGAAGAGGCCTTGGTGTCCATTACACTAGACTGAGGTCACTAGCCTGAGCAAAACTACTCATAGCTGGGGGGCTGGTTTGTTTTCATTTTATTTTTATGTATATGTGTGTTCTGCCTGCCTGTATATCTATGAATCACACACATGCAGTGCCCACAGAGGCCAGAAGTAAGTGTCAAATCCCCCAGGAATGGAGTTACAGACAGTTATGAGTCTCTATGTAGGTCCTAGAAATCAAACCCAGGTCCTCTGGAAGAGCGGCCAGTGCTCTTAGCCTCTGAGCCATTGGCTATTCTTTTTGAACAAACTTTAAAAACATAGTTAAGTGAAACAAGCCATTGCACAAGGGATGGTTTACTCTAAGAATCGTCCCCTCCCCCAACCTAGGCCATTCCACAGCAGTAACATACAGAGACTGGAAGTTAAATGGGGGTTACTTAGGGCTACAGAAAAGAAGGAACAGAGAGTTGTTTAGAGGTTCACAGTATTATTTTTAATTAAATAAAAGGGCTGTGGAGGCCAGGCAGTGGTGGCGCACGCCTTTAATCCCAGCACTTGGGAGGCAGAGGCAGGTGGATTTCTGAGTTCGAGGCCAGCCTGGTCTACAGAGAGAGTTCCAGGACAGCCAGGGCTACACAGAGAAACCCTGTCTCGAAAAACCAAAAAAAAAAAGGGGGGGGGCTGTGGAGATGTACAGGAATATACCAGATGTGACTGAACTGCGCCCTTATGATATTTGTGGGCTAGAGAGCTGGCTCAGCAATTAAGAGCTCTGGCTGCTCTTGCAGAGGACCCGGGTTCAGTTCCCCGCACCTACATGGGAGCTCGCAACCATCTGTAACTCCAGTTTCAGGGGATGTGATGCCATCTTCTGGCCTCTGCATTGTGTGCATGTGGTCCAAATGTGCAGACAAAAATACTCGTGCACATAAAACTAAATAAATTAATCTTTTTTCCACTTGCTTTTAAAATAAAAGAAACATCTATTACAAGAGAGAAAAAGAGAGAGAGGGAGGGAGGGAGGGAGGGAGGGAGGGAGGGAGGGAGGAAGGGAGGGAGGGAGGGAGGGAAGAGGGAGGACAGAATGCCTAAGAACTACACCAAGATTGTCCTCTGGCCAAACACATCAGAGGCCCAAAGGTACACTCAGGCTCACCCATAAACACACATACACACATATATACAGACACCTATACATACATACACATATACACACAAAGACATATATACATATACACACGAATATACATACACATATATACACATATCATACACATATATAGACACCTATAGACACACAAACATATATATGCACACACATATATACATATATATATTCATACACGCATGCATGTATACACATATACGCACATATATACATATACCCACACGCACGCACACAGGAACTGTGGAAGGTCACCACTGTCCTGCTGGATCCACTCCCTCTCTTGGGAGGAGCTGGCCGTGAGGCTCAGTGATCGAGTACGTATGTGTCTAGTGTGCAGAAGGCTAACGCTCAATTCCCAGAAACAAAATTAAACTACTAGAGACATGAAGGGGCGGGCACACAAGCTCGATTCCTGATCACAACTGCTGGGTCTGTGGGAGCCTCGAGCCACACCACCCCCAGAGCCTAGAATCAGTGCTAAGAATCCAGAGACCCAAAGCCCCAAAAGAAGCAGGTGCAGCCAGTCAAACAGCATCTTCCATATGTGTGTGTGCGCGCGTATACACACAGATATGTACATGTATATGCATGCAGCACTTTTCGTGTGTGTATGTCTGTGGTACATTTTATAATTTCTATTGCTTCCCATCAACAGGTACCCAGATATCTCATCATCACTGAGCCAAGTCCCAGGAGCCCCACCCTGCTCCAAAGTCCCGGGGGACTGCCAGATGCACGTGTGCGTGCATACACACACACACACACACACACACACACACACACACACACACACACCAGGACATGAAGAGAAAGAATAAAGGATGGGAGTGAGCATAAAAGAGAAAAACCATGGAGTAAATTCAATCGCGCAGGCCTGGTTGTCACAGGTTATCATCCGTATTGTTGACAAGAACGGTAGCAGTTGGCAAAGGAACACACGAAACCGCCTCTATGAGATGGAAGGCATTCCTAGGAGCAGGACACAGCCAAGAACACATGGAAAAGCGTCCCCGTGGTTCCCAGTCTCAATGTGTCTGAGGTCACCACTAACTATGTGTGGGGAATTTCTAAGGTCTGCCTGAGGGCGTTCATGCAGTTCATGCTTGCCTGGACCCAAGAGAGAGATTATTCAGGCCACCGGGTTCCCTCCTCCCCGTGGCATTCTGCAGTGCCCAGCAAGAGCGCCTCTAGTGGAACAGACAGAGATGAGCAAAAGAGAACACTGGTCCACAGTCTTGAGGGCCAAGGCAACTGGGGTACAGAGGATTTGCATGTGCGTGTGTGCGCGCGCGCGCGCGCGCGCGCGCACGTGTGTGTGTGTGTGTGTGTGTGTGTGTGCGCGCGTGCATGTGTGTGTGTGTCTGTGTGTGTGTCTGTGTGTGTGTGCGTGCATGCCTCTCTGTGTGTGTGCATGGGTGTGCGTGTGTGTATGTGCATGTGTGTGTGCACGCACGTGTGTGTGTGTGTGTGTGTGTGTGTGTGTGTGTGTGTGTCTGGTCTTCATAAAGAAGAAATATCTGTCAACCATGTTGATGCGCTCCTTTAATCTCAGCATTCAGGAAGCAGAGGCATGGGGATCTCTCTGTAGGCCAGCCTGGTCTACCTAACAAGTTCCAAGCCAGCCAGGGCTACATAGTGAGACCCTGTCTCAAAGGAGGAAGGAGGAGAAGAAACAGAAAGAGGAAGAGAAGAAGGAAGGAGAAGGGAAGGAGGTGGAAGATGGGAGAAGAAAGGGGAGGGGAGGAAGAGAAGTGGAGAAGGCGGGGAAAGAGGAGGAAAGAAAGAAAAAGGAGAGAAAGCATCTATGCACAGATAGCAGACCCCTGACCTGTAGCCTCAGCTCCCCAAGGTCAACTGTGATTGAAAATAATAGATGGAAAATACCCTACAAAACCATCAGCTTTGAAACCACGTGCTACTCTGAGGCATACGATAAAGTATTGGGCTTCTCAATGCCCTGCCCGGACACCCATCAAGCCTTGGTCCAGCGTACCCTCACAGTTAACGCCCATCCACGGGTGACCGACAGCCATGTGAGGTACAGGGCTGACAACCATCACACCACAGTGCCTGCTTCAGGAGCCCCCGGCTCACAGCTTCAGGAGCCCCCGGCTCACAGCTTCAGGAACCCCCGGCTCACAGCTTCAGGAGCCCCCCCGGCTCACAGCTTCAGGAGCCCCCGGCTCAAAGCTTCAGGAGCCCCCGGCTCACAGCTTCAGGAACCCCCGGCTCACAGCTTCAGGAGCCCCCGGCTCACAGCTTCAGGAACCCCCGGCTCACAGCTTCAGGAGCCCCCCGGCTCACAGCTTCAGGAACCCCCGGCTCACAGCTTCAGGAGCCCCCAGCTGCCATCCGAAGCATCCTGGCAATGGGCTGACATGACGATACACTGTTCTAATTACTCAGCTTTTAGATACTGTTAACTTCTTAGTGTATTTGATTAATAAATTAATTTTATCTTACGTAATAGAGGTGTGTGCGTACGGGAGAAACACGGCATATAGACTCCAGGCCCATCTGTGGCTTCAGATACCCGCTAGGAGGCTTGAACTGTGTCCTCATCAAATAAAGGGAAGGACGCGTCAGAAGGCAGAGCGTGGCGTAACTTCCTCATCCAAAAAAACACCTGCATTATTCAGACTACCCTGAGATGCAGTCCTCACCTCTTTCAGATGTTATTAACATGTAGCTGTATGTGCTTACTTTTTCTCTCCATAAACCTTCTGGGACATTATGCTATAAATCAGATCAAAGGTTCAAGTAATGGTACCCAATTAAAAAAGAAAAACACAGATTAAGACACACGTAGATGGTGCATTACACTAAGATGAATGTTGCTTCAACATGAAAATCGCCTCAGAACGGGTGGCCAAAAGTTTGCATGTTAATTACCCCTACTTCTTTTAAAATACCATTTCTTCCATTTTATTCAAACAGTTATGACAAAGCCACGGCATAACTCATAATTAAATATATATGTACCATGAGAGAACACTTTCGGCAATATTCAACATTAAATAAGCATAGTGAGTCCCAAGAGTTATTCTCACCTAAATAAAATTGATTTTCTATAAATTCGGAAAACCATAAATATCTCAATATATACACAATTAGCCCTAGATACCTCTGGGTATCTCTACGTACCTGTGTCAGATTTGCAGCCTGCTTTAAGATGTTTCTTTTCAACTCTTCTGCTCTCCTGGCATGAAAAGAATTACTTTGACTCTGGATGACAAACACGATTTCTTTTAAGTCTAAAACAAACAAAAGCAAAAGTTCTCAAGGCTTTTTTTTAAAAACAGTGATTAAAATAAACTTGGACATCAGCATAAGACCACAGTTATTAGGCAAAAATTCAAGCAATAGACCCTGAAGGTAAATTTCTATACTTTTAGAAATTTTATGTGTATAGGTTTTTTGCCTGCATGTGTGTATATGCACCACATGTGTGCAGTTCCCACAGAGGCCAGAAGGGGGCGTCAGATCCCCTGGAACCGGAGTTACAACAGCTGTGAGCCACCATGTGGGTGCTGAGAACTAAACCCAAGCGCTCTGCAAGAATAGCTAGTGCTCTTAGCCACAGAGCCATTTCACCAACCCGGGAATTTTTTTTTTATGTATATAACTCTAGAGCCAAAATCTTTTCTACCTTTAAAGCCACATCCAAAACTCCCTTCCTAGAGGTGTTATGAAAACAAGCTCACCACACTAGACAAAACCTTTGATAACAAACTATAGATACGTTTCCATCGGCAAAATAAACTGCCACTCCATCCAGTGTCCTCCCAACAGTTCCAATATAATCGCACGCTGTGCTACGGTATGAACTGTGCCTGTCACCAAAGACATATGCGGCATTTTAGCTCTCAGAACATGAACCTGCTTAGAACTCGGTCTTCCAGAGTCATCAAGCAAACCTGGGGTCATTACGAAGCCTCCTATCCCAGTATGACTCCTGTCCTTATAGAGGAGGGATAACTTGACACTCAAATACGCAGGGCAAAGACGGGGTGAAAACACAGGAACTGTTATCTGCAAACCAAGGAAGAGCCTGGAGAAGATCTCCCCACCACAACCCTCAGCAGTCAATCCTGAAGACAGCTTCCCCGTGGATTTTAGCCTCCAAAATTCTGAGAGTACCAACCATTTTGTTACATGACAAAAGCTTGGCACAATCAATTCATATGAAGGAAACGTTTCCTTTGGCTCAAGTTTTGATGGTCCCAACACACGCTCACTTAGCCCCACCATCTTCCGAGGGTGTCGTGGAAGGCAGCGTGGTGCGTGGTGCGTGGTGCCCAAATATGGTTCAAATCTGAAATGTCCCTCATAAGCTCACTCTGAAAGCTTGGTCCTTTCACTATGGGACCTTTTGGATCACGTTGGGCCCAGTAGCAGAAGCAGGTCAAAGGGGCTTTCTGATTGGCTGTGATATGAGGCGACTCTGCTTAGTCCCACCTCAAAGAACACCCTGAGCCTTCCCCACCTGACTGAAATGCTCTAAAACCAGGAGCCAGGTAAACCCTCCGTCCTATGAACTGTTTCTGCTAAGGACTGTGTCACATGGGCACAGAAGCAACAACACGGGGCCTATTCACCTCACTGAAGCATAGGAAACAAAGAAAGGCACAAAGAGGCCAGGGCCGCACCATGGATCTCTTTAAGGACATGGCTCCAATCAGCTAGCTTCTCCCCTCTTCAAGGCTTCATCATTTCCTCACAGTGCTGTAGACTGGTGATCAAGCCTTCAGTATGTAGAGTTTGAGAAAACATGCACTATCTAAACTACAAGAGCTTAGCAAATGAATATGCAGTATTTCAAGAATGTTCCAGAAGGCCTTTTACAGTAACAGCTGCGAGGGTTGCACAGAAGACAGTGTCCCACCGCACACCGAGTGCAAGATCTACTTGAATACAACAGCGAGCACAGGGCAAACCTCCAACTACCCAGGGAAACCCCCTCCCCCCCACACGCAAAAAAAATCCACTGGCTGTTGCTCAGGTTACTGTCAGGAGAAACACATCAGGCCTCCTCAGATCTGAAATTGGAATAAAGAAACACATGGAGCCAGGGTACGGCGAGATATCATCTGTGGCCTTCAGCCAGGTTTATAGCAAATCGATGTGGGGTCCTTCCTGCCACCAGAGGCCTCCATCTTTAACATTTCAGACCAAGGACGCTAATTTGACTTTCGTTGTATTCTACTGTGCTTTATTGTTCCATTTGGTTCTAGTGTTCCGTTCATTCATCCCCTTGTTCTAATGTTCACATAACCGATAGTTCCACAGGGAGCCATCTCGGTCCTAAAAATAGTCAGAAATGCTCTTTGGCTAAATAAAATTCAATAAATATTTTTAAAAAGAAATTCTGAGCAGCCTATTGAATGTGACCTAGTTCCTTCTCTTGTCTATATGGGTAGGGACATTTCATGTGTATGTTCTATTCTAAGCTGGCTTCTGGCTTCATACCTTGAGCACAGGGATAAGGTTAAAACGGGGTCTTCTTTTTCAAGAAAAACATTTTGATCTACCTGTAATATAAATCTAAAAAAAACAATGATTCTCAAACTTCCTAATGCTGTGACCCTTTAACACATTTCTTCATGCTATGGTGACCCCCAACCATAGAATTATTTCATTGCTACTTCATAACGGTAATGTTGCTAGACTCATGAATCATAATATATGATATGCAGAGTATCTGATATGCCGCCCCTGTAAAAGGGTCATTTGACCCCCCTCCAAAGGGGTAGCAACCCGCAGGTTGAGAAACCCTGATATAAACTAACATATCAAGGCCCAATTATAAAAATGGCTTTTTGTTAAGCATGGAATAGGGGCTGGAGAGATGGCTCAGTGGTTAAGGGCACTTGTTACTCTTGCAGAGGACCTGGGTTCAGTTCCCAGCACACACATGTGAAAGCTCAAAGCCATTTGTGACTCCAGTTCTACGGGATCTGATGCCCTCTTCTGGCCTCTGTGGGTACTGCACCCACAAGGTGCTCAGACATATATATATGATATAGATAGATAGATATCATACATATAAAATAAATTATTTTAAATATTAAAAACAAAGAAATGGAATAAATAAATAAGCTTAGGGGGATTTGCTTCCAAATTTTAATTAATTCAAAGATGCATTTCCCAGTGAGATGAACCCTACCCTTTCAGTCAACCTTAAGAAAGCACCTGGAAAGAAAAACTGGAAGCAACCTCACTATCCACCAACAGCATGTAAATCAGAATACTGCAGAGCAATAGATATCAACTAGCACGGACTAATTAGCTATCACTGATTAATTAAAACAGTAACTAAGAGTACATGTATAAATCTAAATATTCTAAATTAATCTCATAGGTAGAATACAAAACACAAAAAGAAGGAAAACCTGCAAGCCAGTAATTCACAAAATATAAGCAGAAATATACATCACGTAGATAATAGTGTTCAAATTTACTCTGTTGCTGTGATAAGCACCATGACCAAAACCAGCTTGTGGAGGAAAGGGTTAATTTGGCTTATAGGTTACAAGCTATCTTCCAGGAAGCCAAGGCAAGAACTCAGGACAGGAACCTGGAGGCAGGAACTGATGCAGAGATCATAGAGGGACATTGCTTAGTGGTTGGCTCTCCCTAGCTTGCTCAGGCTGGTTTCTTATACAGCCCAGGCCCACCTGCCTAGGCTTGACACCGCCCACAGTGGGCCAGGCCCTTCTCCACCAGTTAGCAGTCAAGAAAATGGCCCATAAACATTCCCACAAGCCAATCTGATAAAGACAGTTCTTCAACTGATGCTCCTCCTCTCTGGGTATCTCTAGATTGCGTAAAATTTACAATAGAAGACACACTATGTCCATGTCACTTAAAAGCATAAAAGATTCCATGGGTGACAACCATAACTGGGGATAAGGCATAAAAGCTTTCAGTTCTCTGAGTAACGTTTTACTTCTTAACCTGGATGGTGGATACAAAGGCATTCTTTGCATTAGACTTTATAGCATCTCATAAGTCCAAATTATTTCCTAATAGGTTCTGTACTAGAGCAATCCACCTGTCAAAAGGCTAATCCTGAGCTCGCCACGGTAAGCAGCCCTGCTGCCTCTACCAGCTCAGCAAAGCTGCCTTTGTTCTTCCTCCCCAGACGACAGATCCTCCCAGCAGGGAAAAGACTGTTCTAGAAAAACAAAAGCGAATTCTTCCCCTTTCAGGCATCTCCATCATGCAAGTCGTGTTCGTCCTTGACTTTTTCACATAGCTGAGCTCATACTGGCCTTTCCTTTTCCGTGGACTACAATTATGTTCGCTATGCACTCAGTCTGCATCTTCAGTAGCCTGCTCACAGAGTCAGGAGCACGGGAGCAGCACAGAAGCATCAGAGCCCGGTGCAGAGCCAAGGCTTGGCCCGGACCACAGGCTCTAGGCCAGACCACAGAACTGGGTGGAGAGCCAGTCACTCAGGGGTGATATGGGAGCACAGAAGACAGTGGGGCCAGGTCACAGAGGGACCTGCTTCATTCCTTCATTCCTGCAGCTTCCACAGAGGACAGTAGCAGAAGGGGGGGGGGGGTCACTATAGAGCCACAGTCGGCCCAATCTCTGCAGCATCCCTATACCCGCAGGAGTCCGGAAATGCACTCTAAAAAGATTTCCGGCGCCAGGTGATGAAGTTAGAGGGTGGGCGGCCCCAGCCAACTCAGATCATGAAGGATTTATACGCATACTAAGATGCCAGGACTTTGAACTAACTGGTTTCAAACTGGAAAAGGCATCAGGAGCCACGTGGAACCTGAGGCGTCAAAGCTTTCCCAGAGGAGGGGAACCTGTCCTGGGGACAGACGTATATGGGAGAGTTATCTGGGACATGGGGCGTACGGCAAATAAAGGAAAAGGAACGGGTGGATAATGAATAACAGATTACCTGCTCTAGAAAAGAACCAGATTGTCTAGTTTGTTGCCGGTAGGAGTACACACACACGCGCTTACGGTCCTGCTGCTCTTTACACCCAAAATAGGAAAAGTTTTGTGCCTATAACCTGAGCACTCCCTCGGAGAGGGATAAATAAATAGACAGACAGCACAGAAAATATTTCATGCAGATCAAAAGTCAAGAGCGTGTTCTCCCAAGGTCTACATAATGGCAAGCTTTAGACTGGCCAAAAACAACAAAACATTAAGTATAATCAAAGAGGAAAATCCATCTCGCTAGAATATAACTTACAACAAATACACACAAACACATTCCTTCCTGGGTCTGGGTGGTGGTGGTGCATATTTTTAATTCCAGAACTCAGGAGGTAGAAACAGGTGGATCTTTGAGTGTTCAAGGCCAGCCAGAACTCCATAGAGAGAGTCTGTCTTTAAAAAAAAAAATTTAAAAAGTCATGGGGCTGGAGAGATGGCTTAGTGGTTAAGAGCACTGGCTGCTCTTCCAGAGGACCCAGGTTCAATTCCCAGCACCCACATGGCAGCTCATGCCTGTCCATGACTCCAGTTCCAGGGGCTCTGACACCCTCACACAGACATACATGCAATCAACACACCAATGCACACAAGATAAAAATTAATTATTTTAAAAAATTTTTTAAAAAAATCATTGTTGGAGATGATTCAGGGCTGGTCATGCAAGCATGGGGACTTGAGCTGTGATCCCCAGAACCCACATCAAAACCAGACTCATTAGGAAGAGAGAGAAAAGCCTGGGACAAGATGGCTGACTAGGCTTGGTGAGCCAGCAGTTCAGAGAGATACCCTGCTTCAACACTTAAAACACAGAGCAAATGAGGGGGACATGCATGTACATGCATACCTGCACACATGTGCACGCATACATAGGCAAACATAAATAGATACATACACTTGTAAAAATAAGAAAAGTCCACTACTTACCTAGGTCATGTCTCCTTGGTAGACTACTTTGCCTCAAATCCTGTATTTAAAATGAAAGAGACAGGGATGAATGCCATCATTTAGCTGAACCAGGCACACACTGAATAAAGATAAGTAATCTGAATTAACATGTGGTAACAGGACTTGAGGATTGAGCTAAAAGCTATCCTAAACTAAGGAAGCTGGAACAGAAGGGGGCAAAGCAGGGACCATAAGCATCTGCATTGTGCCAGAAGTTCTGTGACAAGGCTGTGCCTTTAAGATGGCTTTATTTTTAATTTAAGTGTTGACCTGCGTGTATGGATGTGCACCATGTGTGTGCAGTACCCACTGCGGCCAGAAGAGGGCGTCAGGTTCCCTATAACTGGAGTTACAGATGGTTGTGAGCTGCCATGCTGGTGCTGGGAACCAAAGCCAGGTTCTCTGCAAAAGCAGCCAGTGATCTTAACCCCTGAGACATCTCTCCAGGCCGGGCTGTGTCCTTAGTGCATGATCTTAGACAAGTCATTTATTTTGGCTAGAGGCTTATTTCTCCTGTACAAAACTGCATTCGAGGAAAGTTAGTTCTAAAGACCTTGTCAACTCTAAAGCATCGCAAGAATGCCAGGCAGGACTCGCCTCAAGATGAAAAGGTCTCCTAGCTCCTGTTGTTGCTGAGCTCAGACATGATGTGTGGTTGTTTGAAAGAGAATGCCCCTCCCCCATGGGCTCATATATTTGTATACTCAGTCGCCAGTTGGTAGAATTGCTGGGAAGGATTATGGGAAGAGGTGATTATGGGAGTAGTCTTAGTTACTGCTCTACTGCCATGCTCCCTGCCATGATGGTCACAGGCTCTGGAACCATGAACCCCAAATTAAATGCTTTCCTTTATAAGGTGCCTTGGTCATAGTGTTTGGTCCTTGCAGTAGAAAAGTAAGTAGAAAAGCCATGATGTCACAGAGAATGTTAACACATCCTTTCTTGCCTGAGACGCACCCCTAAGGTCCCACAGAGAGCCTTGGAAGAGGACAGTTGATAGCTACTACCGTGGCTTGACCGTATCTCTCAAGGCATTCGTTAAAAAGACTTCCCAAGCCGGGCAGTGGTGGCGCATGCCTTTAATCCCAGCACTTGGGAGGCAGAGGCAGGTGGATTTCTGAGTTCGAAACCAGCCTGGTCTACAGAGTGAGTTCCAGGACAGCCAGGGCTACACAGAGAAACCCTGTCTCAAAAAAAAAAAAAAAAAAAAAAAAAGACTTCCCAAGCAGGCAAGGTGGCACACAAACTTTAGTTCCAGCACTAAGGAGGCACAGGCAGGTAGATCTCTGAGTTCAAGGCCAGCCTGCTCTATAGAGTGAGTTCTAAGACAGCCATGGCTACACAGAGAAACCCTGTCTTGAGGAGCAGGGGGGGCACCATCCCAGAGTCTAGAGAGATGACTGGGTGATTAAGAGCATCTGCTATTCTTGCAGAGAATCTAGGTTCAGTTACCAGCATGCTCACAGTCATCTGTAACCCCAATTTCAAGGGAACGGATGCCTCTTCTGGATTTCATGGGCGTTGTAAGCACACAGTACACATATGCATTGAGGTGGCATTCACACATACGGGAGGAAGGAAGGAAGGAAGGAAGGAAGGAAGGAAGGAAGGAAGGAAGGAAGGAAGGAAGGAAGGAAGGAGGGAAAATATCATCCCCAACTCTGCAGCGTTGAGGTGGAATCTTCACAAGGCAACAAGGGAATGGGTTCCCAGTGCTACTGTGGACGCGTGCTCACTCTCAAGAGCGTATCTGTCACAAACGCAAGGCCAGCCCTCTCTCTCTCTGGCACATGCTCCTTTGCCCTTCTTCTTTTTACTATGGAATGACTCAGGCCAAAAAGGCCTCTACTCTTCTATCTTGGACATCCAAGCCTCTAGAACTATAAGAAATAAAGGCCAGTTCTTTATAAGTCACCCAGTCTCTGGCATTTTGTTATAGTAACACATAGTCACTAGAACTCTTGGGCACAAACGGGTGCCTCGGGGCTGGCGAGCCCCAGTCACACAGAGCTAGGCATAGGCACGGAGATAACTTGATCCTGACCCTGAGTAATTCACAGGAAACCTGCAAATCCGCTGACAAAGTGCAAAGCGTCAAAAGCTCAACCTGCCATTTCCAGCACCTTCTCTTCAGACCAGGACAAAGTTCTCTCTCTAATGGCTCCCATTTACATTTTTGGCAGCTCTGCTATGATTATGGCAATGAGACACTACCAGTATCATTCGGTTTTCTTACAGGCTAAAATAAGAAACGCAGTTGGGAACCTTCACCAACAAAATTCAGAGCCGCTTAAAAGCTAAGGCAAGGCCACCAAGAGGAATGTCCTCTAAGAATGGCAAAGAGACCAGAAGACAAGGCAGAGACAGAGCTGAGGACAGGGGTGTGATGGATGGATTGCATTTTATGAAACCATCCTTGCCTCAAGAGAACTAAGGCCTCTGTTGGGAAGATTCCACAGTGGATGCTGGTTCGTTAGACCCCTGGACCAAACAACCAACCGCTCATTGAATCCTGATGAAACAATTAACTTTGGAAGAATCTACTGAGGCTGTGGAAAGCTCAGTCTCTCTGATGGCATCAGGCCAAGCCCGGTTAGCATCCCAAGCTGTCTAGAGCGCGCAGGACACCACCACGGGCTCCCACCATAACTGCTTCCTGTTTCTGTTTGAAGGGCCCGCTCCTTCTTTTTTTTTTTTTTTTTTTTTGGCTTTTTCGAGACAGGGTTTCTCTGTGTAGCCCTGGCTGTCCTGGAACTCACTCTGTAGACCAGGCTGGCCTTGAACTCAGAAATCCCCCCGGCCTCTGCCTCCCAAGTGCTGGATTAAAGGCGTGCGCCACCACTGCCCGGCACCGCTCCTTAATAAGTCACAGAGTCAGCTATCCCGTGTGGTTCGTGGGAAAACAACATTTAGAGGAAGAAACGGGGCCAGAGATGATTACAGCTAATGTTCCCCCTGTTTCCAAATAAAATAATCCTTTATCTCAGAAAACACAAAGGAATTTCCCAGAGTTCTTTAGTCATTGGCCACAAAACCAGGATGAAAGAGTAGGAAGACCTGTTTCTCCTCACACCACCAGCCTAGAGGTCTTTAAACGTGGTCAATTCAACGCAACATTCATGTGCAACCTGGGTCACCGGCAACAAGGGAAAAGATGAAACCCCTCCAGACCCAGGGGTTCCAGACACCGCCCAGCCCTGGACACCTGCTATGCTTTCTCTTCACAGCTCGGTGGCATCAAAGAAAACCAACCGGGATCACATGTCTTCCTATTTGGTACTAAGCCCTGTAGCTCAGTGACTGACACATGGCTAAGAAAGGATTAGCTCCTTCAAAGACTCAGTTTGTAAACGGTAAAAAAATAAAATAGCCAAGGAGTGGTTGAGTCGGGGTGATTTGAACAGAGCCAAAACAGTCGTGAGTAATTTCCCCTTTGAGAAAGAAAATTGAGCTAAATGAAGTTGCTGACAGGAAATTTAAAACCCTGTCTGCTGCCCGCATGAAAAGGCTTAGTTTTCCTGAGGAGGAAGGCGCGGGGTTTGTTTTATGATCTCTGATGCTACAAGTTTCTTCCACGGGCTATCAATTTTAATCAAAAACGGGCTCACTGTCAAGGCGGCATATCAGTCGCTGTCAGACAAGAGAGCCGTTATTAGTGCACCTCTCCCAGTCACACACCACAAGACATGACCGAGCCAACATTTCTACCTGGGTTTCATTTCCTTAAACCTCAGAGATCTGAACAACTACAGATCAAAGCTTAGTTTGGAAGTTCTTCACATGAAGATGACAGGAGAGGCCAGTGGGTAAGTGATCTTGTGGAAGACCCTGCTTCAGGTCCCAGCACCCACACGACAGCTCACAACCACCGGTAACTCCAGTTCCAGGGATCTGATGCCCTCTACTGGACATGCACATATGGTGAAAGCACATACATACGGGCAGAGCACACATGTAAAAAATAAAATTTAAAAATCGTTTTTTTAAGTATGTACAATTTCTAAATCCATTAAACAAAATTTTAATTAGCTGCTGATATACTTTAATTTAGCTTCTGTAACACTTTAAACTCTCTATGAGCGAGCCTCACTCCGGTCAAATGCACACACTGTAATTAAAACGGAGTCCAGGCTGAAAATACAGGATGCAGAGCGTTTGAACTTGAACTTTTAATGATCCTTTGTCCTTGGTAAAATCACATAATTGCTTTCAGGCTAAATCCCCTCTGTTTAACTGGGAATATCTATTTTTTGCTTAGCAATAGCAGTGTCATTGAGAAGATCAAATTAAATAAAGGGTATCCAAATGCTCTTATTAGTCCTAAAAAGTCTTAACATCATAAGAAATTATTAGCATTATTTTCTCTTTTGGAGGGGTCCCATAGCACAGTCAGATAAAGCTCTTTTGAGAACAGAAATATTCTATTCAAAATACTTTTACACTAACTGTGGAGTAAAATGTCGACTCGGATTGGAGCCCTAATTAACATAACAAAAATGCATGGCGCTTTTAAAATTTTATATTTATGTATTTATTTGTTTACATCTCAAATGCTGCCTTCCCTCCCAGTCCTCTCTCACAGAGACCTCCCCCCACTTCTTGAGAGGGTGAGTCCCCCTGGGTATCCCCCATCCTATCACATCGAGCCTCTGCCAGAGTGCACATAGCCTTTCCCGCTGAGGCCAGGCAAGGCAACCTTTTTGGGGAACGGATACCATAGTCAGGCTAAAGCTTTAGGGAGAGCCTCCTCCGCTCCAGTTGATCAAAAATGGAGGCTCAGAGATTTTGGAAAAGTGTGACCTACTCTGCCTGGCTCGCAGGCCTCACTTCAGGTTCTGAGCGTACAAGGAATCCGGCAGCTTGGGCACCTGTGGAGTCCCTCATCTGGTCCGCAGGATGCCTTCCCACATGGCTCCATCTTCAGAGCGACAGTAATCAGGTTTTGGACTCTGCCCAGCCCCGTGACAAGAATCCTTTCACAGACCGGAAGATGGAGCCAAGAGCAGGATCCCCTGAGACTTGAGAACAGCTACCCAAGGAGAGCTTCTCAGGGATGTATCTCCGTATCAAAAGCCTCTTTCCTAACGCGACTGAAACTAGTCAGTCTGTCTGAACTATTAAATCACAGTTTTCAAAGCAAATCTGGGCTGGACATGGCTCAGTGGGTAAAGCATGCCGGCTCTATATGCATAAAGACTGACTAGTACACAGGTCCCCATGGCCCATCAAAGCTGGCAGTGCCAAGTGTGGGGGCAAAGATAAAACATTCTGGAGAACAAGCTGAGCAGCCACACTAGCTGAGAAAGTGAGCCCTGGATCCAGCGAGAGACCCTGCCTCAATATATACAGTTGGGGAGTAACAGAGAAAAGCACACACACACACACACACACACACACACACACACACGCCCCACACACAACAGAAACAATCAAATGTGTTCATAGTGGCTATTACGGCTCCAACATCTATATTGATGACTATAAAGATAGCTCGGTTGGTAAAGTGCTTGCCACGCAAACATGGGGACCCACGTGAAACAGGCAGGCATGGTGGCTCATGCTGTAGTCCCGGAACTGAGAAGGCAGAGACAGACAGATTCCTGGGGCATGCTGGCCAGACAGCCTAGCCTAACCAGCAAGACCCAGGCCACATCAAATGCAAGGTAGGGCTGGAGGAGATGGCTCAGTGGCTAAGAGTGCTTCCCGCACAAGCATGAGGACCTGAATTCAAATCCCCAACACCTATGTAAAAAGCCAGGTGTGGATATTGCACCTGTAATCTCAGAGCTGACAGGAGATAGCAAGGAGGGTTGCAGGGGCTTACTGGCTGCCAGTCAGCCGAGGTTCAATGAGAGATCCTGTCTCAAAAGAATGGGGCAGAGAGTCGGGCAGTGGTGGCGCACGCCTTTAATCCCAGCACTCAGGAGGCAGAGGCAGGCGGATTTCTGAGTTGGAGGCCAGCCTGGTCTACAGAGTGAGTTCCAGGACAGCCAGGACTACACAGAGAAACCCTGTCTCGGAAAAAAAAAAAAAAAAGAATGGGACAGAGAATGATGAAGCAAGATACCTGGCATCCTCTGCTGGTCTCCACATAAGCATATATGGGACATACACCCAAGCACATACACACAAGCACACACATGTACATTGTCTTAGTTAGGGTTTACTGCTGTGAGCAGACACCATGACCAAGGCAACTCTTATAAGGACAACATTTAATTGGGGATGGCTTACAGGTTCAGAGGTTCAGTCCGTTATCATGAAGGTGGGAACATGGCAGCGTCCAGGCAGGCATGGTGCAGGAGGAGCTGAGAGTTCTTCAGCTTCATCTGAAGGCAGCCAGAAGACTGGCTTCCAGGCAGCTAGGATGAGGGTCTTAAAGCCCACGCCCACAATGACACACTTCCCCCAACAAGGCCACACCCACTCCAACAAGGCCACACCCACTCCAACAAGGCCACACCCACTCCAACAAGGCCACACCCACTCCAACAAGGCCACACCCACTCCAACAAGGCCACACCCACTCCAACAAGGCCACACCCACTCCAACAAGGCCACACCTTCTAAGAGTACCA
>CM052721.1:4098278-4137859 GCA_028551405.1 Uromys caudimaculatus | reverse complement strand
ACACTACATAGATACACCATATGCACACACAGATGGGCGTAGTCTGAGAAACAACTCCAAAGCTGACCTCTGATCACTACACTCACGGTACTTACACAAGTACCCCTACACACACACACACACACACACACACACACACACACAGAACAACATCTCAGTTCGTACAACAGTGAAAAGAAAAACGTTAACTGTTAAGGTTAAAAAATTTACATTTCCCATTCAATCTACAAGAATGTCAGGGAATGGTTAGACGAGATCATTACATTTAGTACCTGAGAAGGCGTGACCTTTTCTTTTATCTCTTCAGACACCAAAGCAAAAGCTAGGAGAGAAAGGGAGAAACATATTTACATTAAAATTAGCAATCTGGATTCATTCTCACATTTGACAATTCTGCTTATAATAAGGGGGAAAATGGAATATTTTAACAAGATATATTTTGCTCATTTTTAAACAGCTGCATTGCTACAAACAAGTATTAGAGGCTTTCTTCATCTTAGACCTGAAATAACTCATCACTGTAAAGTCAATGAGCTCCAGCTACCAAGCAGAACACATGCACACGCACACACACACGCACACGCGCGTGAACACACACACAGGTGCACGCACACACCCACAGAGACAACTTCAGTACAGCAATTAAAATCTTTATAAACAACCAAAAAATGTAGGAAAAATATTTCTTCAAAATTTTGATTTACATTCCAAAACTCTTAAGAATGGAGCACTGGTGGTACAAAGTCCCACTTCCATTGACCCTGCGAACGCCTGACAGGCAACAGAACTAATGTTGCGGTGCACTTGTTGTTTGGGGCTGTGCGGTTAGAACCGCAGATGCTGTTTTACAAGCCAGCCGGGAGAATATGCAGAATCCTACTGAAATTCCAGGGCAGGAGACTGAGGGAATTAAAATCATCCTCCATTCAGAGTGATTGAATGTTTTCGATTCGAGTCATAAATAGGCAAAGACCTCCTTAGAGGCGCACTTAGGCTGAGCATTAAAAATAATAACAACAACAACATAAGACAGTACTGGAAATATGAAGCAAAACACTAAGCCGGAAAAGTCAGGAAATTGTATAACGGGTTTCCTAAGGAGATAAAAGGGGAACACTGCTGGGGGGTCAGGTCCTCCGGGCGGCAATCCCAAAGGAGTGGGCACTGTGCCAGGGCAGGCACATGGCCTAGGCCATGAGGGAATGCCACCAGACAAGCATGAGACAACCCCACCATCAGACCCTTCTGTCTAATCCCTCCCCTCCCCCGCTACACCCCCAGACACCCATCGCTTCATGCTGCCCATTAACAAAGGCCCACAGAAAGTAATCTAAGACACGTTCACACTGAAACGTAAATGACTAGCATGGCTTCCTCGTTTCCATTTCCAGAATGGCGTTTTGAAAGGCAGAGCTGAAACTGAAACACAAGCCCTTTAAAGGGACCCGAGTGTCGGCATTTCCATAAGGGTGGGCAGCGCGTGTGGCCCTGGGACTTCAACAGCACACCCGCCTCCGCGCCTGCCTCAGCCCTCCCCAGCGCATTAGAGAACTCAGCACCAACTCAAAATACGTATCTGGACACCGCAACTAATAGACTATTATTACAAGCGCCACACTGGCAGGAATGTAATTTTTATTGACGAACCAAGATACAAATAGCACACAGAAGTAGTTCAATGAGAATGAATGAATGAAGGAATGAAGGAATGAATGAATGTCTTCATTGTTGGCCATACGGTCTCTTCACTGAAAGGCTACATCACCAGGCAGCGCCTGTCTAATCCAGTAGAGTTCAGTTCCCACTCCCAAACTATTCTCATCACAATATAATCCATGTTCTTTCTCTTTACACACATGCACGCCTCTGCGCATGCCCACGTAAGGGCACACCGTACTGGTTACTTTTCTATCACTCGGATAAAACACCATGACCAAAGCAACTTACAGAAGGGTTTATTTGGAGGTTAGGACCCAAAGGAATAAGAGTTCAGAGAATGTCACACATGGTGGCTGGAGCAAGATGCTGAGGACTTGGGTCTTAAACCACAGCACAGGCAGACAGTGAACCCAAAAGCTGAGAGTTTAGAGACTCTTTTTTTTTTTTTTTTTTTTTTCTGAGACAGGGTTTCTCTCTGGCTGTCCTGGAATTCACTCTGTAGACCAGGCTGGCCTCGAACTCAGAAATCCACCTGCCTCTGCCTCCCAAGTGCTGGGATTAAAGGCGTGCGCCACCACTGCCCGAGTTTAGAGACTCTTAAAGCCCACCTCTAATGACAGACGCACGTCCTCCAACAAGGCCATCCCTCCTAAGCCTCTTAAACAGCACCACCAACAGGGACCAAGTATTCAAATGCCTGAGATGATAGGGGACATTTCAGCCAAGCTGCCAGACAGACACACACACATACATAAGCACACATAGAGATATATACACATATATAAAAACACATGCACACACTCACACACATGCATGCACACACACATATGTCAAGGCCCAAATCATTACCCAAGTTCTAAGAATAAAGCAGAGATTTAACCCAGGCTCCATTTAAATCTTGTTTTTGGGTACATAAGACTTTAGGGTTGCCAGGCAGTGGTGGTGTACACCTTTAATCCCAGCACTTGGGAGGCAGAGGCAGGTGGATTTCTGAGTTCAAGGCCAGCCTGGTCTACAGAGTGAGTTCCAGGACAATCAGGGCTACACAGAGAAACCCTGTCTCGAAAAAAAAAAAAAAAAAAGAAAGAAAGAGAGAACAGGATTCCCAGCACCCACATAGGTGGCTCACAACCACTAGAAGTCCAGTGTCGAGGGATCTGGCGCCCTCTTCTGGTCCCCACTTGCACCTGCACTCACCTATACACAAACCCACACACAGACACACCCATATACATATGATGAAAAGAAAATTAAATATTTTAATTAATTAATCAATTAAACCCTCCAGGACATATCAAAGCCAGAACTATTTAGTAAATGTTGATGCTGGGATTACAGCCAGTGGGCAAGCATGTGCTTCACATAAACAAGGTTATGGGTTTAATCTCTAATACCAAACCAACGACATGTGTGGTCACATGTTAACATCCTTTGCCAGGCACCACAGGATTCTGAAAAATACATATATTGAAACTCATAGACAATAAAACTGTCATCAGGGTATAACAGTTTATTTAAAACTGCACCTTGCAGAGTATGGTGGCATATACCTTTAAGCTCAGAACTCAGGAGGAAGAATAGAATGGATCTTTGGAAGTGTGAGGTCAATATGAGAATAGGATATATACATATATATATGTATATACACACACACCATATATATTTTTTTTTCTAGGCCAGCCAAGGCTACATACACATACACACAGAGAGAAAAGGAGAGGGAGGACAAAAATGGAGAGATGGCTCAGCAGTTAAAAGCACTTGCTGCTCTTGCAGAGGACTCGGGTTCAGTTCCCAACACCCACTTGGCAGCTCAAGACCCTCTGTAACTTGAGTTCCACAGGGATCCAGCGCCCTCTTCTGGTCTCTGTGGGAACTGCATGCACATGGATACACATGCATGAAAGCGCTGCAGAAAAAAGTCCATGGTGAAGTTCCCCTGGCCAGAATAGAGAAGACACAAGACCCTGGGCAGCATGCGGGCTCCCTTCCCTTTGTGTATTCATAATCCCCCCTTTTAATCCCATAAAAGCCCTCTAGCCCTAGAACACATAGAGATGGATATCTGAGGTTGAGAGTTGCCTCTGGCCTCTCTAGAACGGGTTTTGAATGAGCCCGTTTTCTCCTGTGAATTTCTGTCTCCTGGGTTTTCAGTTGCATGGTAAGCAGCATGAACCATCTTGCTGAGGCTATAGCTCAATGGCAGAGGGTTTGCCTAACATACGCAACTAGGCCCAATCCCCAGGACTAGAAGAAAAACGGAAGAAAAAAAAAAATCCCCTCCACCCCAATCGGTTATTTCAAATCTAGATAACCAAAGGATGCTCGCTGAGTTATAATTTCCCCTTTCATCAAATAAAGTAATTTTCTCAGTTTAACGGGCCCGGGGGCATCGTCTAATTACTGGAATTTTCTTTCACCTGCCTTGCTTGCAAAGCCGGTGGGCTATGACCGGTGGGGGACGCTGTGCCAGCAGCTTGAGATTGGAGAGCACACTGAGGAAGGCTTGTTTTCTCTCCTGGTTCTGGGAGGCACCAATGCAGAGCCTCTCCGAAAAAAGTAGCTAGTATTTTCCCAGTGCCGCTCTTTATAGAAGAGCCACACAGCAAGGAATAGATTGCCCATAAAGTGAGGAAGCCTCCCAGATTCTCCCTGATGAGATCGAGACTCCATGTTCACTGGCTTCTCTCTCCATCCCAAAATACACAGTTCTAGGCTTTAAAAAAAAAAAAGTCCTTTAAAAATAAAAAAGCCTTCCATCGTCTCCATCACTCTGCTGTGAAATTAAAATCTTTTTTCCACAGCAGAAATGACATAACGCTTAAAGCGACACTGTATGTCCATCGCTCTCCACTCCTTTCCGTGAGATTTCTATAATCTAAACGGAATGAACAAAATCGTGAAGGCGCCAGATATATTTTTATAATAAAAGATAAATAGTGTTTTTATTATTTTATTTGCGAAATTCCTCCCCTAAAAACCCAGCTTTCTTGTTAAAAGATGATAAGAGAAAGGTGTAACTGGGTTAAAAGAGGGAGAAAAAAAGGAGTAAATACGAGTTAAAAAAAAAAAAAATACCCATTTCCTTCTGAGGAATGTTAACTTTGTATTATCAAAGCAAAGACACTCAATCGCTCAAGAGCTAAAACGTGATAGTCTTAAACATCTAAGTTTCGTGGTAAATTGGGTCTCGATATTAATAGAACCAAGGCTTTCATTTCCAGAGTGGGAGGAGACAGATCACTGTGCTTGTTTTTGTTTTCTTTCTTGTTCTTGTCTTTCCTTTTTAATTCCAGTATTTTGCCGCACTGCAGATTTGGGGATATGCTAATCAGAGGAGCAAGCAGAATATATAACATATAAATATAAACAGAGACTGAATAATTCAGCGCGGGATGATGAGGTTGGCGTCGCATGTGGAATGGGCTGTGTTTGCACGGGGTTCCCTAAGTTGCCGACAAGGTTTCGCGTCTACAAGAGATGGTCCTTATTTTAATGTTCACGGTTGACTTCATTTTGATTTTAATATTAAGGTCTGGTAACTTCAGAAAGAGAGGGAGGAAGGGAGGAAGGGAGAGAGGGAGGGAGGGAGGGAGGGAGGGAGGGAAGACGGGGAAACAGGAAGAAGGCTTTTCCCCCTCCACTTCAGTCCCTCCCAGCCAAAGGGGCGCCCAGGAATGACCACCTAAGGTTGTATGTTTCCTGTTTCATTTCCCTTTGATTTCTAGGTTTGGCAGGGGAAAGCATTTCTGAAAATCTGGCCTGGGTACCTTAACGCAGTCGGAGAAATATTCCAAGGTAAACCATGCTTTGACGTGCCAGCCTGCTGTTTAAAAGGCATTTTCTATTTTCAACATGAATTCTGGTGAACCGAGACCGGATTTAAAGTGCAAGTCAGGGGCAGGCAATAGGAATCGGGCCCTTTTCACGATAACTTTAAATAATTCAAGCCGACGGACGGACGTGTGAGCGCACCTAGAACAGAAAGATAAATGGGAGATTTTTACAGGAGACCTGGAACGCAGTTTTATCGAGGGGATGAAGCCCGTGTGCGCTCGTAGGAGAAACTGAAGGAGTGAACTGAAGAGTGTGAGGGCTGGCTCATCACCTGGCTTCTCTGGTTCCTGCAAGTGGACAGAAGACCCTGCCTGCAGGCAGGGAACACACTCCTACCTCCCACAGTCTTCCAGAAACATCCATCAGAGAAACGAACAAAATTGAAAACCACATAAAAATACATCCTGTGCACTAGCACCCCACCTCGGGAGGAGCTGGGGACTAAGGAGATGACAGCCAAGCCTTTAGGGCCCAGAGTGGCACCAAGAAAAGCTCAGGGAAACTGGACGAGGCCTGTGCACACTTGTAATCCCAGCACTCAAGAAACAGAGGTACAAAGATGATGAGTTCAAAGTCTACCTGGGCTACATTGACCCTGTCTCCAAAACAGCACAAAAAAGCTTGGGCAACACTGGGGGGTCTGCTGCTAACCAGGACAATTCAGACTGTCCATCTGTCTGTCCAGTGGTCAGGAGCCTGGCACAAACGCCAGGAGAGAGGTATACAATCTGATATAGTCACCAACAGGACAGGTTTTGTTTGTTTTGTTTTGTTTTGTTTTGTTTTGTTTTGTTTTGTTTTGTTTTGTTTGGGGCTAGCTTGCTTCTTTCTTTCTTTTCCTTTCTTTCTTTCTTTCTTTCTTTCTTTCTTTCTTTCTTTCTTTCTTTCTTTCTTTCTTTCTTTCTTTCTTTCTTTCTTTCTTGCGACCTACTTAGCAAACACTTCCTTTCCCCAGGCAGCTCTGGCCTCCAGGGCTGGCCTCCCCTCCTCTTCCTCAGCTTTCTGAATTTCACTGCAGGTCCCAAGAGGGGGGCCTTCTACTCCAGGACCATAGCTCAAGGCCAATTAATGCTTTGAAGGTAATCCACTCCCGCTGAGGGCAGAGAATGCACTCCCCATAGCTCAGCAGACTGAGCGCAGAGGAAGGCCAGAGCCTGTCTCTTCCTCTTCCTCTTCCTCATTCTGAGGACACCCACATCACCCACAGCTGAGGACACACTGAGAAGCAGCTCCAGCCAGCACTGCCAAACCCACAGATGAAGGGCCCATGGCTTCACACTGGGGCCAACACAGGACCAGCCCACGAGTGACTGAGGATCAACCTGCCCTTCAAGTGCGATGTTTGGGAAAGGCCTTGGGGTGTGTGCTGTCGAAGCCAGCAGCCCTCCTCGCCAGCATCACTTTCATTTGTTTAACAGACAAGAGTAACTCAGCCTGCCTGCGAAGACTCATGCTGAAGACGAAGGCCCAGCTCCCCTGAGGAGCCAGTCTGTCAGCAAGCAGGAAGCTTGAAGGTGGATCTCTGCACCGCTAGCTTCCACTCCCAGGAGCTTGCAGTGAGACACTAAAGAGGCTGCAAACAGACTTTCCACACCCTGCCCTAGACAGGCCAGGATGCCCAGAGCTGGGACACCCAAGGGACACTATAAAGTGCAGGAGAGAGTCTGGGCAGGGACACGGAGGGAGGGGGTGACTGGTAGGGGGAAGTAGCTATGTTGGGGATACCTAGTCACTGGGGTGGAGTCACCTATACAAGGGAACGACCAGGTTAGGAACTTAGAGTGTGAGCTAGGAAGAGGACTTGTTGGGATCGGGACATTTGGTTTAGGGGAGTGGCTCAGGCAGAGACCTCTGGGGGGATGGCTGGGGTGGGCCCACCTGGTAGAGAGGGACACTTGGGGGTTAGCGACTGAGTGTTGTTTGTGGGGATACCCTGAGGGCAGGAGTTATGGGGTAGATGGATATAATGAAGGGCTTCCTTAAGAGCTCATATTCCCCTTGGGTATGACAGCATTTTAAGGATCTTAAGGGAGGGAATGTAAAATGGGACTGTGCTCCTTAGATAGACTTCTGGAGTCATTGTGCAAAATGACTTATCAGGGGACAGAAATGGACACACATGGGCCAGCTAGGGGGCTACTTGTGCAAGAACATATCTGGGCCTGATTGGAGTTGGGGGGGGGGGTAATTACAAGCTAGCACCCTAGGCTGTCAGGCTGAGGGAACGGAAGTTGTGGACTCAGAGGCAGACATGAGGTAGTTACAAGTAGGGGAAAAGAGCCCAGGAAGGCTGTGAAGGAGTAGGGCACAGATGACCCCACCTTCAGGACTCGGCAGGAATAGCAGGCCACTTGGTGAGCAGATGTGAGGAGAGTCAGCTCCTGGAGTGACTTACCTGCGTGGAGCTGCACACAGTGAGACGTCAGAGAGCCCAGCACTGCTGGGGTCTCCATAGTGCAAGAAGACTGGTGCCCCGAGCCTGCCCACTCAGTATAGTGAATGTACTGGCTGGTGTTGTGTGTCAACTTGACACAAGCTGGAGTTATCACAGAGAAAGGAGCCTCCCTTGAGAAAATGCCTCCATGAGATCCAGTTCTAAGGCATTTTCTCAATTAGTGATCAAGGGGGGAGGGCCCCTTGTGGGTGGTGTCATCCCTGGGCTGGGAGTCTTGGGTTCTACAAGAAAGCCAGCTGAGCAAGCCAGTAAGGAACATCCCTCCATGGCCTCTGCATCAGCTCTGCTTCCTGACCTGCTTGAGTTTCAGTCCTGACTCCCTCAGTGATGAACAGCAGTGTGGAAGTGTAAACTGAATAAACCCTTTCCTCTCCAACTTGCTTCTTGGTCATGATGTTTGTGCAGGAATAGAAACCCTGACTAAGACAGTAAGTATAGCCAGGATATGGCCCCTTCCAGGCAAACCCCTGGAACACAGACAGACAGACAGACAGACACACACACACACACACACACACACACACACACAAAGTGCAGTGCCCAACTGGACAAGAGAAAGTCACCACAGAGGAGACCTGAGCCCTAGCACTGCTTGACTATAAAAAGCAGGGTAATACAAGGCTAAAAGACAGCCCGGCCCAGGGACCCCGTGGGCTAGAAAATTAAATATATTTACAGGAACAGCACATGGGACAGAAATGGGAATAACCACATCCATTTACAAAGAAAGAGAACTTGCTTTTCTGATCTACATCTTGATTAAAGAAGTCACTCAAGATGGGGGACAGGAGAGAGATAAAATATGTCAGCTCACACAGTTTGGAGGAGCCATTCAAGACCTGTCTTTATAAGGATGTTCTGTGATCTGAAACGGAGTCAGAAGAGTCCCTGTGCACACAGTCCTCTCCAAAACACACCGAAGCGGAACGCAAAGCAGATCTCCAAACAGGAGGAAATTAGCTCTTCGTACAATTCCTCTAAATTGCAATCATACTGTTGAATGTTAACTGTCACACTTTCCTTTTTGAAAACACAATGGAGGACTCGCTGATGGGCAGCTGATCCACCGTAAGAAAAAGTAGAATGTGAAAATTCCCAACCCCATCAGCACCACTCGATCCCCCCGCCGAATCCATCTGAGGCCCGCTCAGCCTACAGACGTCCTCGTGTTGGCTCTGAGAGTCTTTGCAAGAGCAACCCACTGCTGTAGTCTTCGGGTTGTTTCTTTAAATCATGAGAGTCCCTTCAGAAGGATATGAAAATCTGTCAAATTATACACATTGGTTAGGATTCTGTCTCCTGGACACAAGCTGGAGTCATCTGGGAAGAGGGAACCTCAGTTGCAAAAGAATGTGTTCATCACGTCAGCTTACAGGGGGTTTACGTGATTGGTGATTGATGGGGGAGGGCCCCGCCCACTGTAGGTAGAGCCACCCCTGAGCAGGGGGTCCTGGGTTCTACAGGAAAGCAGGCTGAGCCAGGCATGGACAGCAAGCCTGTACAGAGCATCCCTCCACGGCCTCTGCATCAGCTCCTGGCGCCAGGTTCCTGCCCTTACTCCCTTCATAACCGACTCTAACTGTAAGCCAAACCCTCTCCTCCCTAGGTTGCTTTTGGTCATGGTGTTTATCACAGCAACAGAAAGCAAACTAAGACATCATGCCGGAGACAGGGAAAGACTTCTTCGTCTAAGTTCCGGGGTTTCTTCCTTTCCTAGAGAACCCCCTGACTGACGAGAGCTCGGGTTCTATTCTACAAAAGCTACACGGCTCAGGCCGGGCAGTGGTGGTGCACACCTTTAATTTCAGCACTCGGGAAGCAGAGGCAAGCAGTTCTCTGTGCTCAAGGCCAGCCTGGTCTACAGATCAAGTTCCAGGACAGCCAGGGCTATCTTGAAACAAACAAAACAATTACACAGCTCATCTTAAAGGCAAGGCGGGTCTGAGACATCTTTACATTTTATGGATGACCATGAAAACCATCCAGTAACGGTCGCAGTTTGGTACCCAAGCCTAGGCTAGGCCAGAAAGAGGTCCCATACCTGGTTGTGCACACAGGTAACCTGGGCACCTTATTTAAAATGCACATCCACAAACCTCATCTGAGACAGAGCTAGAATCCTGGTAGGGAAGTTTGGAGACAGTTGACCCCAAAGGTTTAGTTGTCCTAACTTATGCCTTCAGCACATAACTAGGTGTCTGTAGTTCTGATTAAACAGCATGACCAAAAGCAAGTTGAGGAGGCAAGGGATTCTTTCAGCTTCCAGGTTGTGGTTCACCATCTAGGGAAGCCAAGACACGAACTCAAGGCAGGAACCTAGGGACAGGAGCTGATGCAGAGGCCATGGAGGAACGCCACTCACTGTCTTATTCCTCATGGCTTGTTCAGCCTGCTTTCTTATAGCACCTAGGACCACGTGCCCAGGGTGGCACCACCCACAATGATCTGGGCTCTCCCACATCCACCATCAATCAATCAAAAAAAAAGCCCCACGGGCTTGCTCATGGGCCCATGTGGTGGAAGCATTTTCTCAGCTGAGGTTCACTCTTCCCAAATAACTCCAGCTTCGGGCAAGTTGACATCAAACTACTTGCTTGTACAATTGGCCGACATGAAAGTGCTGGAGACAGATGGGGCCTAGTGAGAGGTGATCAGGTCATGGGGCCCTCACCTAAGAAAGTGTGATTACTCTCTCTCACAGGGGCAGCCCAGACCTCCAGGGACTGGATCACGGTTTTATGGTAACAGGCAAGGGCACACCCCTCAGCCTTACGTGTCTGCATGTGTTCCCACCACAGCGTACAATCTATCACCAGTGTTCAGCTTCGATAGCAGTGAGCTAAATAAAATGTCTTTTCTTCTACCCGGCCACGTGTATATTGCATTATGGCACAGACTGAGCTACCCGGAATCTACATTTTAACAGATGTAGGCATTTGGAGACGCTGAGATGACTATCATATATATATATATATATATATATATATGTATATGTGTGTGTGTATATATATATATATATATATATATATATATATATATATATAACACGCATCCGGAGGGTGACCCGGAACTCAGGGGATCTCCCTGGGGCTATTTCCATAACGACCTTGTCTTTCTAATCCTTCTCTTCACAACGGATATACAAACTCGTGCATAACCAGCCTCAAGGATCTGCAGAAGATAAATTTGAGGTGCCGTAGGAGAGGCCTTGAGCTCCTCGCAGCGAGCAATAATGCAAACAGCAATAGATCACCTTTTTGCTTCCCTAGCTTATCCCATTGGACCCGAAGATAAGTCACGCTTCTCGGAGAAGATGGCGCTGTTGTATCGGATAGATACAAATGTTCTCTAACGAGACTTATACTCCTCCCCCCACCCCACAGTTTCATATTTACAGAGACTGCTTTCTCCCCCAAATGATGTCATAATGTTTCCAACGTGCATACATTTTGAGTAAAGCAAAAATGAATTATTTTGTTGAGCCTTTCTTCCTTAAAAAAGTAAAAAAAAAAAAAAAACAACAAAAAAAACAAAGACAAAAAACTACTCAGAATGCCTCCTACCAAAATAACCCCCTGGGACTGGAGAGATGGCTCAGTGGTTAAGGGCACTGACTGCTCTTCCCGAGGACCAGGGTTCAAATTCCAGAACCCCACCTGGCAGCTCACAACTGTCTGTAACTCCAAGATCTGACACTCCCGCATAGACATACAAGAGGCAAAATACCAATGCACAAAATAAAGGTATATAAATAAAAATTTTTTTAAAATAACCCCTAAATTTCTTCTCAGTGAGCATGCTCTTCTGATTTCTAACTGTTCATCTGATGCAGAGCCTGACAATTTACATGTACCCTAAAACTCAACTGGGCCACAACGCCCTCACCTCTCCACCCCCTCAAGATTAAAAGTCAAATTATTTAATCCCTCAACTTACTAAGTATACTGCATACTTAGTTATACCTACTAGGTATAACTGTATACTTCAATTTATACTTAGTAAATTTTCTACGTCACATATTTAACCACAATAAAAAAAAATTCTTTTAATCCTGACGCACCTCTCAGTGAGGGAAATAAGATCACAGGTGTAGCTCAGGGTAGAGTACATGCCTAGCTTGAACAAGGACCCTAGATCTTTTTGTTAAGACGTGTGTGTGTGTGTGTGTGTGTGTGTGTGTGTGTGTGTCTGCCTTCCCAAAGAGGCCAGAAGAGAGCATCAGATCCCTTGTGGCTGGAGTGAGCTGCCTGGTGCTGGGAACCATACTCTGGTCCAGTAGAAAACCAGCAAGTGCCCCTAACCACTGAGCCATCTCACCAGTCCGAGACCCTAGGGTTTGATCCCCAGGTTAAAAAATAAAACAGGAAATGAAAAGATGACTCATTCTTACCCCAGTTCTCTCTGAGCCCGCTGCCCCAATCAATCATGGAGTCTGAAAGCCTCTCTCTCCGTTTTTAAAATAGTTTTTTAAATTACCACACACAAAGGAACGTGCTTCATGATGGCATCTCCAGCCATCCCTGTGCCATAGAATAGAGTGTAGAGCTGTTCTCTGCTTATTGTGCCCCATGTCCACATGACCCCCTCTAATCCCTGCCGCAGAGGACAGCCAAAGCAAACCTCATAAGGGGGAAGGCAAGCTGTGCACAGCTCTTTGACAAGGTCACCCACAAATCCATGCCCCGATGCAGGGCCCGCCTTCCCTGGCCCTGAAGATCTTGCTAGCGGTTTTTGAAACACCCAGGCTGCTGTCTTTTCTCTGCTCGAATCCTCCATCCCACCCCCAACCCCACTTCCGGCTTTCTTCCCACTGGCCTGCTGCTTTTCCCCTCCATTGATTCCCTGTCCCCTTCAGGGCTGAGTTTACAGTACTATTACTGACATTCAGAGCCCAGGTGTCTTAGGTAGGGTTCACTGCTGTGAACAGACACCATGACCAAGGCAACTCTTATAAGGGCCAACATTTAATTGGGGCTGGCTTCCAGGTTCAGAGGGTTAGTCCATTATCATCAAGGTGGGAGCGTGGCAGCATCCAGGCAGGCATGGTGCAGGAGGAGCTGAGAGGTCTACATCTTCATCTGAAGGCTGCTAACGGAAGACTGACTTCCAGGCAGCTAGGATGAGGGTCTTATAGCCTACACCCACAGAGACACACCTACTCCAACAGGGTCACACCTGGGTGCCACTCCCTGGGCCAAGCAGATACAGAGCATCACACCAGGTAACTAAACTGCTAAATATCGGGTCGAGCTCTTCTGGGCCTTGTAAGATACTTTCACGGCAGCAGTTCTCAAAATGTGGGTCGTGACCCCCTTGGGGGTTGCCTAAGACCATTAGAAATCACAGATATTTACATAAGTATTTTGAGTCATAAGACTCATAACAGCAGCAAAATCAGTCACAAAGTAGCAACAAAAATGATTTTATGGTTGGGGGTCAACACAACGTGAGGACCTATATTAAGAGGGAGCAGCATTAGGAAGGTTGAGAACCCCCGCCTCACAACATCCCTGGCTCTAGATGCTACAGGTACCCATGACATCCAAAAAGCCTCTTGCCACTAACAAGTGTTATTCTGTTGAGAACTGCCGCACCAGACCAGATAGAAGGCAAGGCTCTCCCTGCAGCAGGTCCTCAAAGAATCCTGAACTCCTGGTTTAATTATTGAATGTCACTTTCCCTCCTCTGCAGCCATCTCCACAAAGGTGGGGCTAGTTCACTCTGGGACATCTCAGTGCCCAACACACAGTGGGTCCTCAAAAATTACCTTTGAAGAATGAAGCTCTAAATAGTCTCTCTGTTTAACTATCTTCTTAATGATTTTGAAATCAACACTATCTAGCAATTCAAATGTGTTCCCCTCCTGAATGTAGTTCCCTTGGCGTAGGCTTGGGGAAGAACTTTGAGGTCATGGCATTATAGGATTTGACTATGGGCTACAGGCAAAGATCATAGGGCCAAGTCCAAGACCAAGCAGATTATGACAACTTGCCAGAGGCGGGTCCCAAATGACAACGAATCCATCTGGAGAATTAAAACCACTGTCAGGGATATCCAGGAGTGGTTTAAGAAACAAAAGGAGACATGCAAAACCAAAAAGAAGCAAACAAACAAAAAACCCACACACAAAACGCAGAACTAGGTTTGACTCTTTCTGTCTTAACGTTTCCAACTCACAGCGATGAAAAGAATCTGAGCAAGACTTGGCTCGGAAGAAAAAGAAATCATCCCAATTTGGCAGGTGCTAAGAAATACAATCTTGGCTCCCTCCGAGAAGAGAGACAGAGACAGTGGAAGATAAAAGCTAATAGCTATTATTCTACCATTGGTTTGGGTCATCTTTTCCACAGAGGTATCAATTAAGATTGGTTTTGGCTGCATACAATCTCCTCTGATAGAGGCTGGAGGAAGGTGACAGACAGGACTGCTGAGGCACTCCGCATCCATCTGGTACCCAGACTGTTTTCTTCTCTCTACCTGTTTTGCATTTTCTTAGTGATCTCAGGGCCACAATGTGGTCTTCAGAGCTCCAGCCATCAGAGCCACACAACACAAGGAGAAGGATAAAACAAGCCCCAACGGTCTATATCCTGGCTGCATCAGACACTTTAAACGAGTTTCTCCTTAATCCTTACAGATATCTCATTGGCCGCCCCATTTTGCAAGAACCATTGAGAAATATCTCATAACTACATCATTACCGATATCTCTCCCCATCCTTTTAAACCCCATAGAATCCACACAAGCCTGGCTAGACAAAGAACCAAAGGCTACAAGGTAGACAGTAGTCCCTTCTCTGGCAGATTCAGGATGCTAAAACTGCGGGAGACAGCAAAACTCCCAGGTGTCTATCAAGTCCCTGCCCCACGTTTTATATAAAACAATGGAGGCTCAAAGCCACTAAAGGCCATGGAGCTCGTAAATGGTGACTAAGGGGCTGTAAATCTCCCTCCAGCACTCATTCCAGACGCTAGAACTGAAGCCGCCGTGACTTCCTGTCTGCATGCACACAGGTTTAAAATAAAATTTCTATATTGACTTTCCTAAAATAAAATAAAATAAAATAAAATAAAATAAAATAAAATGGATGTGCTAGTTTGGGAGGAATCTACTCAGTCAGACCACTCTTACATGGGTGGATGAAAGCTTCTTCTAAACTATCAGGATTATTCCGTGACTCATAAGTCATGTCACTTCCAACAGGATTCTGAGTGGACACCACATCTTTAGACATTCCAGTGTCTCTCTCCTTATATCAAAGTACAGAATAGTAAACACCAGGCATGAAAGAAAGAACAGGCTCATTCTTGTACTAACTCACGGAAGCTAGCTCACAAGACTCTAAGTGTCTCATGGGGACTTGAACTTTTTTAAGATTGATTTTATTTTTATTATACATATATGAATAATTTGCCTGTGTGTAGTATGTATTTGCATCACACATGTGCCTGGTACCTATGGAGGTCAGAAGGGGGCAGAACCCCCAGAACTGGAGTTGAGATGGTTGTGAGCCACCGTGTAGGTGCTGGGAACTGAACCCAGGTCCTCTGCAGGAGCAGCCAGTGCTCTTAATGGCTGAGCCATCTCCCCAGCCTCTCACAGAAACCTTTTAAGGGGTTTTATGCCTCATTTATTGTGCTTATCTACCGCCTTCCTGAGGCTTGGAGAAATCTCTAAAAACGTGTTGACATTTTAGTTCCATCTGAATGTCCTTTCCTGTGTTATCATTACATCAAATATCCCCTTAAGGGTATTTAAAAGATATGAAAATACTAATGTGCTTTTCAGCCTATATGCTGCATCTGTAATATACAAATATTATTACTAAATGCAATGCTATAAACAGAACGCCAATTTCAGCCACCACCCACCCAGCTGGTTAGCTGCAAAGCCTACGGGCAATAAGGTGAAGCAGCCTGCGTCACCCAGTTTCCCAGCTCTCTTGCCTGCGTTTTCTCCAGGGCTCCACAATGCTTTCTCCAACCCACGATCTCTGGCCAAATTCCTCATGATCAATTGCTACCTTCTGGGTCCAAGGTGCCCTAACATTTTAAATTACAGTGTTGCCAAATTAATCATGTGAGTGAGCAATTAATTACAAGCTAATCTCGCTCAATTTTCTCACACTTAGTGAGCACCGGAAGAAATGCCAGGCGTACACAGAAGCAAAACAAAACGTCCTTCTTCGGAACGCATAAATCCAAACACAAACGAGCTGTCAAGGCTCTGGTGGACTTAAGTCTTTCCCTAAACTGCTCCATTCTGCCATTTCTAAAACTCTGAAATTCTGCCTTTTCGGAAGCAGGAAACACAGGCAAGTCAGGGTTAGAGAAAAGTATTACGACAAGCTACAAAGAGTCTTTTTTTTTTTACCCACACTTTCAAACTTGAGCAAATATCATAAAAAGTCATTCGCAATGACTTTTTAACTTTTTCTCACACCATCTTAGCTGAAAGGAGGAGGAATCGGCCTCAGAAAGCAGAAAGAAAGGACGGGGCAACTGGACTGCCTGAGATCAGTTCTCTGATTTTCCCTGAGACCCCAAGGCTCCGCGGGACACCCCTGGCCTCCCTCCCCTCCTTGCCCAAGTGCATTAGGAAGAAGGCAGGTCAGGTTTGCAGGTTCCTAAGGAGTGGTACACAGAGAGACGAGGTCTCTGGGAAATTGCAGGAGCTGAGGATACAAGGTGGGAGTGACGAAAGGGATGGGGGGGGGTGGAGGGGAAGGTGGTGTTGCGCCTTGGGGCACAGGGTGTGCTAATGACTGCACAAGGGTTGTGTAAGGCTGGGTAGAGTCACAAGGGACACATGATGAGGTTAAGGCAAACCGGGGTGTGCTTGACTGAGAGAAGGGGGGGTGAGTACACGGGTCATGCACAGCAGGAGATCCAGGGTACACACGGAGGAGCGGGGAAAGGGGTGCCCATGGTCGGGCTCAGGTTGTCTACAACAGGAGGAACAGGATGCACAGGGCGGGACACGGGGGATGCACAAGGTAGAGAGCGGGGTGCACACAGTGGGATGCGGGGTATGCACGGTGAGGGTGTGGAAGGGACGGTATTCAAGGTCGGGAGGGGTTAAACGAGATGGGACTCAGGATATGCACGACTGGGCACCGAGAAAGTACACGGTGGATCGAGGGGTGTGCACAAGGTGGGGCGCGGGGATGCACATCTAGGGGGATGGGGTGCACAACTATGGGACCCATGAGTGCACAGCTGTGGGGCACACACAGAGGCATACTGTGGAAAGCAGGGGGTGTACGGGGGGGCACGGAGTGCGCACATGCAGGGGGTGCTCACGGCGGGGCGCACGGGGTGCATACAGTGGGGCGCAGAGTGTCCACGGCGGGCTGTGACACGCATGCCGTTGGGCTCAGGATAGATACGGTGGGGTGCGGAGTGCACACCGCGGAGCAAGGCATGCATTCGGCGGGGCGCTGGGGACGCACCGGGCGGGGTGCACAGAGTGGGGAGCGAGGTGTGCGCCGCAAAGCTCGCGGGCGGCGCGCAGGGGCGGGCAAGGCGCGGCCTCTTGCAAAGTTTCTAGCAGTTGCGCGGCGCGGGATCCCGACCCGGCCGCGCCCTCCCCACCAGCCCGCGTGCCCCAGCGGAAGGAGGCGGAGATGGCGAGGGCGCGGGCCGAGGGTGGCGCCGCTAGAGGGCGCTGCGGCCCGGACGGGGCGGGACGGGGCGGGCGGCAGCCGGAACGGCGCGGGGGTGGCCAGCAGCCCCGGACTCCCTCCCCGCGCCCGCCCGGGCTGCTCGCTACTTACCCACGGAGCAGCTGAACAGCGCCAGCAACGCGGGCGGCCGCATCCCGGCGGCGGAGGAGGCTCCGCACCCTTCTCGGAGCCGAGCTGCGCGGACGCCCTGCGCGCCTGACCCTTCTCGCGCTCCCCTCCTCCCTCCCGGCGCCGCGCCGGCTCGGGCTGCGCCCTCTGGCGGCCGGGATCGGGAGCGCCCCGTTGTACGCTCGTAACCGCGGCGGATGTAGGTGGTCCTGCTGCCCGACTGGACCGCGCCCTCCTCTGGGCATCTGACCTCAGAGCCTCTTTTCTGCCCCTCTGACATCCTTGACCTTCATGCCCTTCCCTTCCCAGAACTTCCTTCCCCATCCCCAGCAGTAGATCACTCATTCCTCTTACTGTCCTCAAAGTGAAGGAAGAAGGATCTTTTTTTTCTTCCCTGCTAATGGACTATATTCTGTTTTTATAAAAAGCAAAATCGATAATCCAACTCTTAATATTGTTGGCACCGATATTCTACTTTGATGAAGGTGTTTTTAATCAGCTCAACTAATTTACTTAATATCCTCTTTTTAAATGGAATTTGATTAATACCTTTGGCCCGGAGTTTTTGCTCTTAATAGATGTTGGTGTAAAGCTAAATTTTTACAAATGTTATTTTGAGTGTTCACTGTGATGGAAGAGAGAGGGTATACATTTATTCAAGACACCTGGTGAAAATGAATCAAGAACACGGAGTAGAATGAGGTGGAAAAGCTGAATAAGCAGAGTCCCTTCCAACACAGAATCCTGAAGCTTCTCCCTCACTCTTAGGAAGAGTTCTGCCTGAGGAGCTTACGGTTACATTGTAGCGGACCGAAGAGGGAAACAATTGCAAGGGAGAATTAGAGGGACCCTTCCCAGAAACACAGGTCCTCTTGTGTCTCCAAGGACGTGAATAAGGCCGATTGAGTATCCCTGACTTGTGTTTAGACTGTGCGGATCTGGAGGCAGCTAGAGTTGCCTTTCAGCGACTGTGATCATAGGACAAAATGAACTCACCAAACATTCTCTCCTAACCACAAGTAGAAAGACACTCAGAGCAAACCTGCTCATAGGTAGTTGGCAGTCATATTTCTTACTTTCCGTGTGTCTCTTGTTGACTAATGCCTGTCTCTTGACTGATGAAGACCAGCGTTACATTTTTTCCATCTTGGTTGACCACCTCAACTCTTTGTACCTTCTTGGGAAATTCTAAAGCTTTTAGATTGTTTCCCATTTCCAAAGTCGTCTAGCATTCTCCCCAGAAAATATTTCTTCCCTATGTTAGACACCATGCCTATAAACAAGATGTAAATGGAGAGAAAAGTCTAGTAGCCAAGTAACTCAACTGAGGATCCGACTTTGGTGACAAACAATTTTGGGGGTTTAGTGGATCAGAGTTTTCATCGAAATTACCCTGAAAGACTGGAGAGATGACTCAGTGTTCAAGGCCATGTACTACTCTCCCAGAGGACCCGAGTTCTATTCCCTAGGACCACATCATGACTGCCTGTAATTCAAACTCCAGTAATTGATCTGATGCCTCTGGCTTCTGCAGACACTGGCAATCTCACGCACAGGCCGACACATAGGGTTACACATATGCACATAAGTAAAATCAGTAAAATACAAATTTTAATTGAAAAATTCATCATGATTCAACATTACTGCATTCCAGGAGGGTGGGAAATTGGACCGGAAAGACAAGAGCACATCCTTTAAGTGATAAGCTCGCCCGTCTTCAGCTTCTCCACAGAGGACAGTGATAAATGACACATCACACAGCTCCGTAACTCGAGTTTGAAACAGGACTGCCTTTCAGTGATGCTGGTCATATGATAAATAGACTCTCTGGGAATCCTCCTTCCACCCCCATTACTAGTAGAAAAACTCTCGAAGCACACCTGCTCAACAGTGGTACCGACAGACACATGAAGAGGCATGCCTGTAACACCCACTGTGAGGGGACAGTTTTCCACAGGAGAAAAATAAATCTCAGCTACTCCAAGATAGTGACATGAAGAAGAGTGGGCCATGGCTCTATTTCCATGGGATCCTCGCCTCTTAATCTCAGTCGTCATCCCCATGCTGGCTTGTGGGGCTGTCCAACCTTCCTTGTTGAAGGACAGGGTGAGAAACCCAAGTTAGTATAAGCTATCTCCTGTCAAAGACCTCACAGAAAAAATATTAGACAGACTGGTGGTTTTTAAAATAATTAAAATGTAAGTAACTTAAAGCGATCTATATACATACCTAAGGAAAATAATGTAAGTATATATTCATAAAGTCATTGGTAGTCAACAATCTAATTAACAGCTTCTTTATGGATGGGTAGTTTGTGATCTTGGAACAACATTAGGCTCAAAAGGCGATACTCTTCATTCAAATGATCATGTATTATTGGCTGATGGGCCTTGTGCTAGGCTCTGACACATGTATGTGGTACTGAACCCAAGAACTCCCAGTCCAGTTAGGGAGACAAAACGTCCATAACCTGCCATGTAGTCGATGCTTCAGCGCAGGCAGATGAAAGGAACTCTCTGGAAACATACAGCAATATATAACACCTATTAAACCCTTTGGGGTTGATCATAAAAAATAGAAATGACTTTTGCGTAACTTCTTAAGGGAGAAATAGCACGTGTCCAGAGGCCAGGATGAGAGAATGAGGAGGTCCAGTTGGCAGAAGTATGGCACACATGTGGTCCAGCCAGGGCAGAAATAGGGCATGTGGCAGGCAGATCTATCAAAGGTCACATGATGGACTAGGAGAAAGGCTTCTGGGTAGGCTCCCTCCAGCCTGCTGCCTCTCTTCTGTGACTCTGAGCAGGCCCTCAGACCTCCACTTCCTGTCTGGCAAATGCCACTGGGCAGGTTCAGATTCCTGCCTGTCTCTCCAGGCCTAGTTTCAGGCCTGAAATAAATTAGTAACCAGCACCTTCTAGAAGCACCATTCATTTCCACACCAGGAAGTGGCTTTCTGAGTTTGGAGGGACCTCACTGATTATTACCAGAACTAAAGTCAGCCTGGTATCTGAAGGAGGACTACGAAAGCAAGAAGTAGTTCTTTAGGACTGTAGACCATTAAATCAAATCCATAACATAATATGTTAACCACTGGCTAGCTTTCCTTCAGCAAAGAATCTGCATTATGGCTGGGTAACAGGAGAGAGGTTATTCCACCAACCACCTTAACCTTCAAGGTAGTAAAAAGATCTTTAACCTCCATGGAAGAAAGGTGACATAGAAGAGACATAGCAAAAAGTTTCATCCTGGGAACACAGCCCACTACAAGTGCTCATGGGAAAATACTTGAATGATCTGAAGTGATGTCTTCAAGACCCAAGGGTCTTATGTCACTTAATTTCCAAACCTATTCAAAAACCATAGGCAAATGCAGTCTGTCAAACCACCAAGGTTTTTGCCCAAAGAGATTTCACCAAAGAATTCTCATGGACAACCAACTCCAAACCAAGAGCCAAGAAATACAACTAGGATGACTGTCTCACCTCGAGAGGCATCCCAGACAAGCCCCCAGAAATCTGAAGCCATTTCACACCTGATTCTCCATTCTCTTGGTGGTGCACAAGTGTAAAGGTGTCTGTTCACAGATGGGCCACTGTTACAGGATATTTGAATCTGTTTCTGGTTAGGGTGTGGTTCAGCCCTTAGAACACACCTTTAATCCCAAACAGTAAAAGTGAAGTTAGTTTGTAGAAGGAAGCACCCATGTTTGAAAGCGATGTCTAATTGAGTGGCAGACAAAGTGATGAGTCAGAGAAAGATTTAACAGAATAGGATACACCCAACTCTCACGAGAAGAGAGAGGAAAGGGAAGCTACTTAAGGGAGAGACAGACAGCACAGGAGGAAGAGAGTACAGAACAGGATGCAGTAGAGTTCGTGGAAAGCAGTATAGTAGAGTTGAGAGTGAAGCAGCCCAGAGAGGGAGAAGGAGGCAGTTTTACCGGGAGAGTTTTACAAAGACAGATTGAAGAAAAAACAAGCTAGACACAGGTGAAGATAGAAGGAGCAAGGGAATGAGAAAGAGCCAGAAGATTAGAAACGATTGCTAGAGTTAGTTTGAGGTCAAGCAGAGCAATTCAGAGGCAAGCCAGATTAAATAAGTCAGCTGGGAGAGGAGTTTGAGCCAGAACAGCTGAGTTGAACCATCTAGCCAGAGCTCAGAAAGAACAAGAAAGGCTAAGCTTATTCAGCAGCAAATCTCAGAGGCTGAAAACATTCCAGGCTTAGATTAAATTGTACAGAGGCCAGAAGCTTCCAGAACTAGGCAAGGTTAGCAGACAGAGGCAGTAAGCCTCAGAGATGACAATTACATCAAGAGAATAAAAGTTACATTTACAGGCTACTTCCTAGGACTTCTCATTAGAACCAGATGACCCATTTGTCTATGTGGTTCTCCTTTCCAGAAGCAGGACCTCTCCTCAGCCCAGTGGTTGTAAAGACCAGGGATCCATCATGAAATACAGAGCAACAGGAGGTAAGGTATGTGGTGCATTGATTCAGCATCCAGTATGAAATTTGATGCTGTGGCTAGCTGGTTATTTTACATCAGCTGCTTGCAGATGTAGCCTCTTGACTAAATAAAATGGCCAAAATTGGTGGGCAATGTTTTCACGCATCCACAGACAAATACTTATGGGGGAGCTCTCCAGACTCTCCTATGACATGACAGTGGTGGGGGAAAGTGCTTACCTGGTATGTGTATGAGCACGCATCCTCTGAGAAGCCTGGGGCCAGGATGAGATGGAAGGACAAGGAAGAAGGGAAGCCATCAAATGGGAGTGGTCAAGGCTCTACGTGGATCGTGACAGGCAAATTACAGTTACAGGCAAGCTATGGCCCATGGAGAAAGGCATTCCAGAGGGGACAGGCAAGGGTTGGCCTGAAAGCTGGAAACTGTAAGCATCCAGAGACAGGAGCTGAGTGAGCTCATAAGGAAGCTGGCTAGGGCCACATCCTGGATGCCTTGCCGAGGAGGCTGACCTTCACTGAAGGGCACTGAGGTCGGTGGAGAAACTATTTGGCCACCAGCAAGAACACAACTTCCAACGTGGGCCCGTGGCTCCTGATGCCTGTCTTGTGGCCTCATTGAAGCCTCTCTCAGAGAAGCAATGAATAAATATTTCACGATGTGATGAAGTCACAGATGATGCCCATGTATACCGTGACTGAATGAATGGATAGTGCAAAAGAAAATCAATTCACTGGTAATGTTAGGGTGGACCAGACAGAAGCCGAGGAAGGAAAAGACTATTTCTTATGAGAAATATGTACCAAAGCCAAGAATTCTGGCAACTAATTTAAATATTTTATTTCATTTAACCTTTAAAAATTCCAAAAGACATAAAATGACTATTCTATTTTTTCAAGGTTTCCTTTGATATGTATATGAATCTCAGGCTGACTGGGAAGTTTTGATTCTTCTAATGGCAGCTTCCCACTCTCTAGATTAGTAAGATGAGTCTCAGTAGGGTCCAACACCAGAAACCAGAACTGCCTGTGATGGTAACTGTGCTCTTTAATGGGGCAAGAATTATGAAATGCAAGGAAGGAATCATGGAGTCAGTGTGACAGAGGTCATCTGTGAGTGGACACTGGCTGATGCCGAAAGAGAGCACAGAAGGGGACTGACAAAGCAATTAATTAAAATGGGTATCTGCCAGAAGGATGAGGCGGTGGAGAAAAAGGAAAGATTATAATCAACACTAGAACCGGAGCAGGATGCCTTCACAGTATCCATTGCTGCATGGGGGTGCTCTGGGAGCTTCTCATATACCAGGCACCACCCTACGTGTGTTACAATCTTTCCTTCAATTCTCCAAACAGTTTAACTATTGCCATTACTGCCTCTTAGATGGTTTAGTGTGCTGGATAGCTTTAATTGTTAACACAATCTAGACTCAGAACTGTTAAGTTAATACAATGTAACCTCACAAGGAAAGAGTCTCAATGAGAGACTGTCTAGGGCAGGCTGGACTGGGGAAGTCTGTGGGGGATTGTCCTGATTACATTAACTAATTAAGGTGAAGAGACCAAGCCTACTGTGGGCAGCACCATCCCCTAAGTGTGTGGGTCATAGACTGTGTAAGACTAGAAAGGACAGCCGGGCAGTGGTGGCGCACGCCTTTAATCCCAGCACTTGGGAGGCAGAGATAGGCGGATTTCTGAGTTCGAGGCCAGCCTGGTCTACAGAGTGAGTTCCAGGACAGCCAGGGCTATACAGAGAAACCCTGTCTTGAAAAACCAAAAAAAAAAAAAAAAAGACTAGAAAGGACACTGAGCGCTACTACATAAGTGCTCATTCTCTCGTCTCTTGACTGAAGTCATAATATGATGAGCTCATGCTTGACCTCCTGACAATGATGGACTGTAACCTGGAACTGTAAGCCAAATAAACCCTTTCCTCCTAAGGTTGTTTTTTTTTTTTTTTTTTTTTTTTTTTTTGGGGGGGGGGGCGGGGGGGAGGTGTTTTGTCACAGCAACAGGAACAAACCTGGGGTGGTTGAGTATTTTCCTGAGGGGATTCCTGAGACCAATTCAGAGTATCCATGTTTGCAAAGTGCAAACTACTTTTTCTAGCAGTGCTAAAATGTTACCTTGTGCTGGCTTTTCCAGCAATGACATAGAAGCAACCACAAATGAAAGCAACAGCCAAGGGTATGACACCAGGCTGGACCAGGAAAGGGTGAGGAGTCAAGTTGTAGGTCCTTGATATAGCTGTAGAAATCACCAGGTCTATTAAATTACACCTTTCAATACACATTTTGTTGTTGTTGTTGTTGTTATAGTTTGTGTGACAAGTTGAGGGGTAGGCGTGAATGTCCTTGCATGTCATGGCTGACGTGAGGTCCCTTGAAGAAGCTCTTGCAAACCTACCTGAGTTACAAGCTCTACTAGTTGCTTATTTCTGGGAAAATTAGGTGTGACTCAGAGAAAGGCCAAAACCAAACCAAAACCAAACCATAAAAAACAAACAAACAAACAAACAAACCAGCAGTTATTTAGGTTTGGGACCTAGGCAAACACTCAGTTGTTCAAGAATAAGCAAAAGCTTGCCTGTTAAGGAAAACTGCTGTCAAAAATTTTTTTTGCCAGTGATAAAACACAAGTTTCATGCAAAAGTAGAGTTTTGAGAAATGTGTATCTGCCGCAAAGAATCCAGCAGCTTCCCAACCCTTAAAGACCTTGCAATAGCGCCAGTGGCTACATCAAAGAAAAAATAAAGTCTAAATTCTTCATATTGCATAGTGAAAACCATCAACATCTGAACAACCACCATATTTTAGTGTGTGACACTGTTCCTAGGGAGGTGTGAACAAACACCTACTCGGCCCCTTATAGGAATCCCAAGACAGATCAAAGTACAGATGCCATCAAAGTCCAACTTGGAGAACCAATGAGTTTTATTGTCATTACTTCCAGGAGTATGGGGAGGCGTTACTTACTGGAGCAGAAACACCTCAAAGACAGCAGACAGCTGCACCACCAAAGCTGGAAATAAAAACACACTGCACAGCCTGCAGGGGCCCTGGGTTGGAGAGCATCTTTCAGGTAGCTCAGGTGGCCTGAGACTCTTCCAGGCAACCTGGCTGGTCTCTGCCTTTTTTAGGCAACTCTGCTGATCTGAGCTTCTAAGGCAGCAGTTCTTAACCTTCCCAATGCTGCGACCCTTTAATACAGTTCTTCATGCTGTGGTGACCCACAACCATAAAATTATTTGCACTACTACTTTATAACTGCAAGTTTGCTACTGTTGAGTTGTAATGTAAATATCTGTGTTTTCTGATGGTCTTAGCAATCCCTGTGAAAAGATTATAACAGTCCCTGTGAAAAGGTCCTATCATTCCCAAAAGGGTTGAGACCCTCAAATTGAGAATCACTGCTCTAGGCAGTCTGACTTTTCTGGAGTGTCTTCTAGGTAGCTTGACTGATCTGAGAGAGTCTCTTAAGCAGTACTTCCTACTTATATGGACTGGGGGGGGGGGGGGGGGGGCGAGTGTGTATCTGGTCAGTTTCAGGAACTTCCTTAAACCTTTGAGTTGTTTATTTCCCAGGCTTAAGTAACATCCCTCTAAAATGGAAAGTTTTATATCAAAGGAAATTTCTCACAACATTTGGTGAGATAGTAATTTCCAAATGACCTATAAAATCACATACAGGTAAAATTTGCATCCAAAGCAGATAATGGACTTTAAGATAAACTACAAAAAAAAAAAAGTAACAGTTTCATACTATACATTTTAATAAACTTCAGAAATTTTCAATTGTCTCAAACTTGGCTGTCAAATCAAAGGCTACTCATCATTATATAAAAGGATCAATAAAATACTTTTTAACTTCTCTCAACTGAATAGCTGCACTAAGCTGAATTTTCTTCATCTAAAATAATATATCACAACAGGTAAAATGAAGAGATCAATTTGGAAATGCCCCTGTTCTAGTAAATCAGACACTGAAGAGACTTACGAACTATAAATCAATGAACTTTTTCACTAACTTTGTCTCTTGCAAAGAGTGTTTTTCATAAAAATACAATATACTAGCATGATATGTTCACTATTCTAACTTTTGGTGAATTGATGAATGTGTTTAAATTTCTTGGCTTTGTGTCTAACACACCAAATATTCCCAGAAACGGAACACTTAAGAGAAAAAAAAAAACCTTTGGAATCCTCCATATTATTTCAGAATACAAAGGAGGTTCTGACACGGTTCAGGACACATAACTTGTAACCTGAAGTCAATCTGAGCCCCACCCCAAGCCCTTTCCCTCACTTGCTGTGTGCTAGGTTCCACCACATTCTGTTTCAGAGATGTTATATTTGAAGGACTTGGTTTACCAGAAGCCTATTTTGGCTCACAGTCATTCAGTTAAAAGACCCAGTCACTGCGGATTTAAAATAGCAGTAGATAGTTAAATGGGCAACATTGTATGGAGCTATCCAAAGTTATAATATATAGCAACTCCAAATAACCCAATCTAACAGAACAGAATCTGTCCTAGTCACGCTGTGTCTGCTGCTGTGGTGAACCTACATTGAAGCCCAACCATCACTCATTGTTAGGGGCCAGGCTGCCTGCCTAGTTAGCTAAGTCCTCCACCATCACCAGGGCAAGGACAGAGGATACTAAAGAGCCGAGCATCAGCGACCAAAAGCTACCAGGGTGAGTGTTACATTCACATTACTTCAGATTTCACTGACATGAAGGGCAAGAAAGTATTGCCAATAACCCCGGGAAGAAGTGGAGAGTGGACAGCTTGCTACTGGTAAAACACACTGCCAATCAGCTATGGCCTGCAATGGTCAGTGTGCCTTTACCTTAATAAGATCCCTGATGCAATCAACTTTAAAAGATGAAAGGTTTGGCTTTGGCTCACAGTTGTGGTTTGGGGTTGGTTTTTTGTTTGTTTTGTTTCTGTTTTTTCTTTGTTTGCTTGTTTGCTTGCTTGCTTCTTTTGAGGCTCTAGTCCAGAGCTCACTGGGCCCTATTTAACATGGAAAGAACATATGGTGAAGTCATGGCAGGAAAGAGGCAGACAGACTGACTGACTGACTGACTGACTGACTGACTGACTGGGGGTTCGATCTTACTATCTCCTTCAAGACTGTGCCACCAATGACCTAACTTCCTCCTACCACTTAAAGACTCTACCACCTTCCAGTAGCAACCAACCTGAGAGCCAAACCTTTCACGCATGGGCCTTTGGGCTACCTTGACCCTCCAGGGACTAGGGTTGTAGCTCAGTGAGAACGCACTTGCCTAGCGATTGTGTGTTAGGCCCTAGATAATCATCCCCAGCACCCAAACCAAAATAAACTAATAGCACAGTTTAAAACCATTTCCTCTCTGAAAAGATACCGTGCTAAATAAAATCTTGGGGCACAGAGCAAGATAAGGATGTAGCTTTCAGGAACTGGAAAACACTTAAGAAGATGGAACAGCAGAGAATGTCACCTTGTTTCTGAACCCTGGATTACTGGGGAACCCTTGGCCATCAGATGAGTAGTTTTGCTCCCACACTGTCGAACTGATGACTGTTAAACAAAGCAGGGTTAAAAATCCAGGTGATTTGAACAGCTCTGGGCGCTCATAGAAGAAAGAAACTTCTAGACCTTCCAGGATTGGGTTTGGTGTTTTTTTTTTGGGGGGGGGGGTTAAGTGGAATTAGAATAGAGGTCATAACATGGGGGAGCATCCAGACTGGCAGAGAGGCATGAAGGAGATATTAACGCCAGTGAAGGAAGAGAGATTTGTAAGCTTGTGACCAAGCCAGTGCGGCTGCGATTAATCATGTCGGAAAGGCACTGGGACACTCAGAGGTGACACCAGGGGTGAGAAAACACCAGCAAACTTGGGGGTCCCACTTCCCAGCCAGAGGAACATGATGCACACGACTCAGCCCACAGCGATGGTGGCCACAGGGACCTGATGGACACTTACTCATCCACAAGAAAAATGTTTGGCTGAGAGACACAGGCATCATTTGTTTTAATTGAAGAGACTCAAGCCAAAGCTTGTTTTATGTCTTTTTTTTCCCTCTTAAAAAATGTATTTTCTTCGTAATTTCTCAACTTTAATAACAATAAAATAGCTGTGGCATAACGGTCTTACACAAACGAAAACATCATTTTCAGAAATCGCATTTTCTAAGCATTAAGTCAAGCAGATGTTGGAAGCATCTTGCTTAAATCAAATTGTTATGTGTTTTAGGTCTCAAATGGGAGTAGGCACGTCCCAGTTTCTGCTTGCCTGCTTTGGGCATTAATATCTATTTTTGGAAGAACATGGGACAAAGGAAAAAGAAAGACTTAAATCTTGGGGTACATGTTATATGTCTATTTAGGGAAGCCACCATGATTTATGGAAGGGTGTGGGGGCTGATACTCTCACTGACTGTCTGAGATTGATCTCCAGGACTCACACGGTGGAAGCAGACGACCAACTTCCATGATTGGTCTTCTGTCCACAGACGCATACATATATAAGTACATACATACATAAATAAATGTAGAAACGTTAAGACAAAAGCGAAGAGAATCACTGAAACAGGACTATGATTATAGACCAGCTGAGACTGCAAGGGAGAAACCCCAGGTCCGGAGCTTAAAGGACTTTCTAATGATGGCAACCAACACATGCTATCTATAGTGCAAACAAAACAACCACCTTCTTTGTAAGTATTTGACATACTAGATTCAAGCAGGGAAATTGAGGCAAGACTCTAGAGGCCTTGGATGCAAGTTTACAAAGGTGTATCACCTCCCACAGCACTGTGTCTTAGTCAGGGTTTCTATTCCTGCACAAACATCATGACCAAGATTCAAGTTGGGGAGGAAAGGGTTTATTCAGCTTACACTTCCACGCTGCTGTTCATCACCAAAGGAAGTCAGGACTGGAACTCAAGCAGGTCAGGAAGCAGGAGCTGATGCAGAGGCCATGGAGGGATGTTTCTTACTGGCTTGCTTCCCCTAGCTTGCTCAGCTTGCTCTCTTATAGAACCCAAGACTACCAGTCCACAGATGGCACCACCCACAAGGGGCCCTCCCCTCTTGATCACTAATTGAGAAAATGCCTTACAACTGGATCTCATGGAGGCATTTCCTCACCTGAAGCTCCTTTCTCAGTGGTAACTCCAGCTTGTGTCAAGTTGACACAAAACCAGCCAGCACACACTGTAATTTGGATCTGGAGTGTCCCCAAAGACTCGCATGTTCAAGGTATAGTCGCCAGCCTATGGCCCCATAGCGATGTGGTGGAACCTTTAGGACAAGCTATGGGAAGGAAGTTAGATCATGGAGGATATACCCTCTGAGGGGACTGAGGAACCCTGATCTTTCTTCTTTTGCATCTTGGCCACGAGATGAGTACTTTGCTTCACCATGCACTGAGGCCATTGTATGTGGCCTCTGCACAGAGCTGTGAGGCCAGTGGAGCAGGGATTATAATTTCCAATACCGTGACCCAAAATAAGACTTTCCTCTCCATAAGTTGATAGTCTTGGGAATTTGTTATTGTGACAGAAAACTGACTAGCACAGAATGTCTTGAGAGCATAACGCTAGTCAAAGTATCCCCTCATGGAGACTCCAGAGCAGAGTCCAGAATGTATCAGGGCAACGTCTAGACAGAAGACTGTGAGACTGGTCTATGAGTGTTCCAACACAGAAGCCAACAAGGAACTGAAACACATTCAAGATAAAGATCAACGGAATCAGGAAGAACCAGGAGAGAGTTTCTGAAGCTTGGCATATGGATGGCTAAGTTGCAGGATTAGAGGTGTAAAAGAGGCTCATGAACTTAAAATAGCCCACCTTTCTGTGTTGGACAAATATATTTGGAGTGAAGATGAAATCGGGGTAACATCGGACTTCAGTGTGCAGAAGACTAAATGGTACACAGGTTTGACATTATCCATGAAAGAAGGGGGGGGGGGCTATGACAGATAATGGGAATAAAGAGAATGGTGTGGGGCTGGCGAGATGACCCAGCAGTTAAGAGCATTGCTACTCTTCCAAAGAACCTGAGTTCAAATCCCAGCACCTACTCATAGGTGGCTCACAACTGCCTATCACTCCTGCTCCAGGATCTAGTGCCCTCTTCTGGCTGCTGCAGGTAACTGCATGCAAATGGCGCACTATAAACTCCTATCAATACATAAATAAAAATAAACAATTATTTTAAGAGGAGAGATAGGGTAGGGAAAGAGAGAATGCCAGATAGAAAAAAATGAAATGGAAACATGTTGGGGGGGCTGATGAGTTTTGTTTTATTTTGTTTTCCTGATTACAAGAAACATCTGGGAACTATTTCACATCATTTCTCCAACTCTGGCACTAACTAGGTATTTAATGATTCAAAGTACTTTGATGTCATCAGAGCCCACAGATTAAACAGCTCAGTCCTACATGAATGACATTCCTAAGTCCCAGTCACCTGCCATTCTAACTGTGGCTATCATTTGAGGGTTCTCACGACCCTCTCCTCTGGTTCAATAATTTGCTAGAATGTCTCAGAGAACCCAGACAGGCATGCTTATTGTTTGATCGTGAGCCTCCCGAGGAAGCAGTGCACAGAATGAGATCCAGCGGTATTCTGAGCAGAGGAACAATGTCCCCATGGAGTTAGCATATGCCGTCCTGCCAGCTGTCAATCAAACAAACAAACAAACAAAGAAATGAAAACTGAAGCAAAAAAAAAAAAAAAAAAGATCTAGATTTATTTGGTAGCAGCAATGCAGTGGGCATAACAGGGCATTGAAAAAAGATTATAGATGCTGTGGTGAACTACCAGTATATCAAAGACATTGAGACAAAGGGAGATATTTAGAGAGGAAAATAAGGATTATACAAGGTACTTTGGAAGGCAGCTGTGCTCGCTACCATACACCAGCACGGCGCCTATACAATTATTTACAAACAAGCTCCCAACATAGTAGTTCATACAAGATCGATGTCAGCATGAGGTTGAACAGGCGGGTGTGAGAGAAGCCCTCTCAGAGGTCTTTGTGTACGGTGCCCCTGTGGCTTTTCTGCAAGCCTGTGTTGCTGGCGGTCTGTTGTGATCGTTCCTATCAGGCAACCACACATAAAAGGCCTCCTTTAAACATTTAGTGGCTTTATGTACTTAATAAATGTTGACACAAGCAACTCCATCTTGAGCTGAACAACTTCCACACAGCGTGGGTGTGTTTGCCAACGGAGACGCTCTCTGATTCCCGTCCTTTAATCACTCCTTGGGCATAGTAGATTAAATAATTGGCCACTGATGATTATCTGCATCTTTCATTCTTCTCCCCTCAGAAGGTGGGGGCCAGGCCGCAAGCCCTAAGCTTTTAATCAAACCTTGGTCTCTCTGGTTTCTCAGCCCTCATCCTGAAGCTACCCAGGGGGCCGTCAAGAATGGCTTCATTAGAACCAAACGGGCTCTCAAAACCGATATCACTCCAGGATCGCCAGAGATTTTAGGAGCTCTGTGCTAGGAATGAGAAATACCATTCTGTAGTGTCCCAAATACAGTTCTAGCAAGAAAGGAAAGCCAATGGCAAAGCTTTCAGAGCAGGAAGGGAAGCCATGCCCAGCAGTATCTGGGAATGCAAGAGGGGTGACTCAGAAGTGCGCACATTTTGCTTTCCTATCGGACATTGCGTATCTGGGCCCCCTTGCTAATTCAGAGAATTCTTCATCTCATCAGGCAGAGCCTGATAACTTTCCTACCCCTGCTTGCAGCCAAGAAGCAGGGGCATAGATCCTGCCAATCACCACAGGTGCTCTGATTCTGAATCAGAAGCAAGGCATGCTGCAGGGTACACCCTTCGTTGAGTGACGGCTGCAGCACCAGTTGCTACCAGAATGTGTCCTACAACCTGAAGGACGGGCAGAAGATCCCCTGGATCCGTTCCTAGAGCGATTTGTAGTTTATCCTTAGCTTTCTGAGCTCCAGACTTGATTCCTGGCCAACCCCCATGCCTGCTGTCCCAGATTATCTGAACTGGGTAATAGCTTTCATTTCCCTTTTCTCTATAAAGCAGCCAGTTATTTCTATTGCTCACCACCTCTGTCCAGGACAGATCCAAAAAGGCTGTCAGTCACGTGAAGTGCAATATTGCTCAATGGAGCGATTGATTTGACAGCTTGCTTAGTTGTGACTTTAGGCAGGTGTCTAGGAATTGAAATGAAATCATACCTGGAGTGGAAAAGAAATCAAATTCAAAGCTCATCTACTCATATGTCTGAAATTAGTACCATGTCCAGCAACAGTACAGATTTGATAGTAGATGCAGGAAGACTATTTACAAACCATTTGTTAAAAATGTGAGGGCCGGGGGCTGGAGAGATGGCTCAGCGGTTAAGAGCACCGACTGCTCTTCCAGAGGTCCTGAGTTCAATTCCTGGCAACCACATGGTGGCTCACAACCATCTGTAATGGGATCTTATGCCCTCTTCTGGTGTGTCTGAAGACAGCTACAGTGTAATTATATACATAAAATAAATATATCTTTAAGGGGGGGAGACTGAGAGATGGCTCAGCGGTTAAGAGCACCGACTGCTCTTCCAGAGGTCCTGAGTTCAATTCCCAGCAACCACATGGTGGCTCACAACCATCTTTAATGGGATGCCCTCTTTTGGTGTATCTGAAGACAGTGACAGTGTACTCATATACATAAAATAAATAAATAAATTTTTTAAAAAATGTGAGGGCCTGGGGCTAGAGATAGCTCAGTGGTTAAGAACACTTGCAGGAGCTGCTCTTGCAGAGGATCTGGGTTCAATTCCCAGCATCCAAGTGATGGCTCAAAGCCTATAGTTACAGTTCCAAGGTATCTTCTGCCCTCTTCTGGTCTTCTGGGGTACTGCATACCGATGGTGCACACACATGCAGGCAAAATATCCATACACATAAAATTTAAAAATCTTTTAAAAACATGAGTGCTTGTCTTACTAAGGTAAGACTATTGCTTCTTCTTCTCTCTTGCTCTAAGAAGAGCCTCTCTTAGCATCAAACAAATGGCGGTGGAGAAGTCTGATAAGCCACAAACACACTATATTCTTCTGTAGTGCCCTCCCCCCAGTCCTGTGGGATAAAATACGTTTGTGGCAAGTGAAATTCTTCATCCCCTTCAGCTCTGCCCATTTTGTCCCTGACATGCCCCACCAGGGATTCAGGACTCCATTCCCTCACACCCACGGAAGAAAATACTGCAGGGTTTTCATTTTGATTAATTTGATTTCCCCACTCCTTGTCCTGGCAAAATTCTAGGCTTCCTTTTAGATCCAAAACAAATATTGTTTACTCCTAAGGTTGTTTAAGTCCTTTGTCCATGAGGGGTACATTCCAAAGTTCTCCAAGAGGTAGCTAAAACCAGCCGGGCAGTGGTGGCACACGCATTTAATCCCAGCACTTGGGAGGCAGAGGCAGGTGGATTTCTGAGTTCGAGGCCAGCCTGGTCTACAGAGTGAGTTCCAGGACAGCCAGGGCTATACAGAGAAACCCTGTCTCGAAAAACCAAGAGGTAGCTAAAACCAACACCCAGGTAGTATGTTTTTCATATATTTTATTTTATATATATATATGAAAAATGTAATAAAGAGATTGACACAACTAACAATAAAATAGAATGAGTATAACGATATAATGTTAACAAAATTGCTAGCATGCTGGGTATGGTTGCATATGCTTGTAATTCCAGTGCTTAAGAGGCTGAGATAGGGGCTGGAGAGATGGCTCAGCGGTTAAGAGTGCGGACTGCTCTTCCGAAGGTCATGAGTTCAAATCCCAGCAACCACATGGTGGCTCACAACCATCCGTAATGAGATCTGATGCCCTCTTCTGGGGTGTCTGAAGACAGCTACAGTGTACTTACATATAATAAATAAATAAATAAATGAATAAATAAATTAATTAAAAAAAAAGAGGCTGAGATAGGGATGTCGTAAGTTCAAGACCACCTTGGGCTATATGGTAAGTAAGTCTGGTCTTCATGGTGAGCCACTATCTCAAAGAAAAGGAGCAGAGGGAAGAATAGGAAAAGAGAAAGATTGTGCACATCACTAGTGTGGTGTGAGATTTTGGGGACATTTTACAGTAAAATGTTTTACTTGAACATAATGTCACGACAGTGGGTCTGTCACTGAGATGGCTATCAAATGATTATCGGTCAGGAGTCTACATGGCGAGCATATGTTGGACAAACGGATGCTTCGTGCCCAGGTAGGATGGAACACAATGGTAGATATTTCATCATATACTCAGAATGATATGCAATGGAAGGCAGTAATTGGTTTTCTGGAATTTTCCATTTACTAGGAGCGGTTGAGCTCAGGTAATTGATATTCTCACCGGTAGGCGGAGCCACCACGTTGCTGTGTCTAATATCCTCCAGCAACACTCTCTAGACCTTTGGATATGGACAATAAATATGTATATCTGCTGATGCATCGTGTGTATGTTGCTATATTAATTTACCTATGTATAAAAGCACAGAGATAGAAAAAGAAGGTATAAAGAATTCTAATTTTTTTTTCTACTAGAAGCTGGGGTGCATTCAGTCTGTACATATCTCTGTCATGTTTGTGGCATCTCCACACACTGTGGTATTCCTGTTTCAATGCCCTAATTTGCCTTTGTATCTGCATGGGTCTAACACACTGTGCTTTAAGAGTTTTTTGTTGTTGTTGTTGTTGTTGTTTGGTGTTTTGTTGTTGTTGTTGTTTTTTCAAAACAGGGTTTCTCTGTGTAGCCCTGGCTGTCCTGGAACTCACTCTGTAGACCAGGCTGGCCTTGAACTCAGAAATCCACCTGCCTCTGCCTCCTAAGTGCTGGGATTAAAGGTGTGCGCCACTACCACCCAGCTTTAAGAGATTTTTTAATGAGTGTTTGCCTGCATGCATGTAAGTGCACCATGTAAGTGCACTGCTTAAGGAGACCAGAAGAGGGCGCTGGATCCCCCCTGGAACTGGAGTTAAGAGATGTTTGTGAGGTGCCTTGTAGGTGCTGGGAACTGTACCCAGGTCCTCTAGAAGAGTAGCCAGTGCTTTTAACCACAGAGCCATCTCTGCTGCTTTGGAAAGTGCTTTTTTTTCTTTTTCACACACCTATAGAATTAGTTTATAAAGCATTAACAACAGAGATTTAAACATGTATATAGTTTCAAGTTCCTGTGGTTTTGCTCAGTAATGAGGGCTTCAGGAGTTCATGTTATGGGCTGCCTCATCTGAGGAAATCTAGTTTCAAAGTGAAGTGAAATTAGTCTTGCCCAAGCTCACCAGCTAAACTTTCTCCGGCTTTGATGAACTCATAGAGACACAAGTGAATTCCAACTCAATCCACAAGCTAAGGCTATTAAAACAGAGAGATATGGTTTTTCTAAATGAAATATTTGAACATTACCATCTTAGTCAGGACTGGGCCATTCATTCGTATACTTGAAAGTATTTCCCCCAAACAAACCCAAAGCCCAGTTACGTGTGTAGGTCTTGAATCAGGACAGGGAGAACAATAGAAATATATTTGAGATGCCCACCATTTCCACTTCTGAAAATTCTATTTAGTTTGAGCTTTCAAGGCTCAGTGATTTTCTTTTCTTTGTTTTTTTTCGGTTTTTCGAGACAGGGTTTCTCTGTGTAGCCCTGGCTGTCCTGGAACTCACTCTGCAGACCAGGCTGGCCTTGAACTCAGAAATCTGCCTGCCTATGCCTCCCGAGTGCTGGGATTAAAGGCGTGCGCCACCACTGCCCGGCTCAGTGATTTTTCTTATGAGAACTATCCAGCTGTGAAATTCTATACAAAAGAGGATATCTAAAAAGTACTGCTTGTTGTGACCCTCTACTTGCTAAGTTGCCTGGGTGGTGGTGGAACTTCAGGGGTGCAATGCATTTTGTTAACAATTAGCTGGGTGCAGTCTCCAATGGTGGCCACGTCCACGTGCTCTCTGCGCGACTGCGGATGGCGACAGGGGAGGGGCACAATGTGTTGGCTTCGTGTGAAACTTTGTAATTTCATGTTTTTTATCTCACTCATAGATTTCTCTAAAGTGGCCTTTTAAATTTGAAAGCAAAACTAGTTTGAAGGAGATCCGCAAAGGGTCTTGACCCGGTGTTTAATTCTTTGTGTTGTTTCTCTTCCCAAGGACAACACAGAATTTCTTCCGAGGTCTAGCCACTAGATAACCTGGGTGGATACAGGTGCTGCTGGTGGAATGCTACTTGGCTTGGGGACTCATTGAGGTGAAAGCTGATAGGTTAAATGCTGCTAAAGTGTTACGGCTCAGAAAGCAACACTTAAGTGGAAATGAAGTGGACTGCAAAAGAAAGGGACCAAGGAGGAGAAGATGGAGGGAAAGGCTCCCCCTCGCACCACCCCCCCCCCACCCCACCCCCGTTCTCTTATCTAGCTAAAGACCAGATACATTCAGGAGAGCCCGCTGCGGCTTCATTCTTCGAGCCGAGATTTCATTAATGGAAGAAGATTAAATTCATTTCACAGAAGAAGCGACTGAAAATCCAACATGACACTAGAGCCTGGGGGACCTTTCCCTCAGGCCATTGCGTGGTCTCCAGGGCACATTCATCCTCAGATCATTTCCTATCTCACTAAAGCACTGCTTCTCAACCTTCCTACTTCCCAATTCCCTTTAATACGGTTCCTCAAGTTGTGGTGACTGATGTGTTCTGTAATGCAGCGGCACGATGTGGCGGGGGGGGGGGGGGGGTCTTAGCTGGCTCATGCTGAGGCATCGCCCCCCACCCCGTACCAGCTATACTATGGATCTAGTATAAAAGGAAGTTTATTTGGGGCATGGGGGACGGTGAGAAGGGAGTGAAGGCAGAGAAAGAAAGGGGACAGGGAAGGACAGAGAGAGGAGAGAGGAAGAAGGGAAGAGGCAGGGCCGGGAACACGTGGAGGGGGAGAGAACAGGGAAGGGAGGTTGATAGAGGAGGGAGGGGGGTAGAGGAGGAAGGAGGAAGAAAAGGGAGGGAGGGAGAGGGGGGAGAGGGAGGGGAGAGAGAGAGAGAGAGAGAGAACGATTGCAAACAGTCCTTTTGTAGCAAGCCAAGCTTGTGCCTAGCTGTTGCTAGGTTACTGTTGGGCGGAGTCTAGAAGAGATGCTAACAGTGACCCCCAACCATAAAATTATTTTTGTTGCTACTTCATAACTGTAATTTTGCTACTGTTATGAGTTGTTGTGTAACTATCTGATATGCAGGATATTTGATATGTGACTCCGCCAAGGGTCGTGACCCACAGGTTGAGAACCACTTCAAGTTATAAGGACCCACCCTTCTCCATTTGGTTTCAGACCTGGGACACAGGACTGAGGCATATATCTTACATACCAAAGCAGATCTGGCCTCCAGATTCTCTCAACATCCCTCAGTCCCTGCTGGGCATACCCTGTCCCTGACCCGGAACTTTCCAGGCCTGGGGCCGGTTGCCCTTCCCCCAGAGGCTCTTCCCTGTATTATCCAAACATTTTGGTCTCCTCTTTGTCTTCTTTCTACACCCACGCTTTTTCTCTCTGTCTTCCCCCTCTTCCCTTGGCGACTTCCAGACCTCCTTCCCTGGGACCAGTTACCTCGCCCAAGAGCAGCTTCCTGATAAACTTGTGTTTAATATAATCTAATCTGACGCCGGGCAGTGGTGGCGCACGCCTTTAATCCCAGCACTTGGGAGGCAGAGGCAGGCGGATTTCTGAGTTCGAGGCCAGCCTGGTCTACAGAGTGAGTTCCAGGACAGCCAGGGCTACACAGAGAAACTCTGTCTCGAAAAAACAAAAACCAAAAACAAACAAACAAACAAACAAACATCTAATCTGACTTGAATTGGATCATTTTACTAGCTGGGAAATAACTTACCATCCATCTCCTAGAAAGAGGGTATTTAGGCTTCCTCCATCTTCCCCCAAGCCCCTTTGAGTGTTTGTATTTTAAATGGCCCCTGTGTGTCCTAGTCAGGGTTTCTTTAGCTCTGATGAAACACCATGACCAAAAGCAAGTTGGGAAGGAAAGGGTTAATTCCGTTTCCACTTCCACATCATAGTCCATCCCTGAGGAAAGTCAGGCAACCTGGAGTCAGGAGCTGACACAGAGGCCATAGATGAGTGCTGATCATTCCGAGATTCTGAGCTCAATTCCCAGCGACCATCTATAATGCGATCTGCTGCCCTCTTCTGCTGTGAAGCCATACATGCGGGCAGAGCACTGTATGCATAATAATAATAAAAAAAAATCTTTAAAAGAAAAAAAATGCAGCTCTTGACTCTAGGACCCATTCGGATGCCAGAGAAGCCTCTTTCCGAGACATTAAAACCTGTAGTGGAGAAAAAAGAAACCCAGCAAACTACACACCATTTTTGTAACATTTCACGGGTTGAAGAATTTGCATGGCCACATATGGAATCACCAGGGTGTTTCATCCCATTGCTGCAATAGAATATTGTGTAATATCTTTTTTTCTTTCCAGGAACCAAAAAACGAGTCTTTATTGGCCTCGGCCAATAAATTTGAGGGGGATGAATCGGGAGGAGTGGGTGGCTCCAATACCGGGCCGGCCAAGCTTCACCGGCTTGTAGGTGATGGAGAACTCACCCAGGTAGTGGCCGATCATCTCTGGTTTGATCTCCACCTGGTTGAAAGTCTTGCCATTATACACGCCCACCATGCTGCCGACCATCTCAGGCAGAATCATCATGTCTCTCAGGTAGGTCTTCACCACCTCGGGCTTCTCCATGGGTGGCGCCTCCTTCTTGGCCTTTCTCAAGCGCTTGAGCAGTGAGTGCTGCTTCCGCTGCAGGCCTCGGTTCAGGCGCCGCCTCTGGCGGGCGCTGTACAACGGCATCAGCTGCTCTTAGGACATGTCCAGCAGTTGGTTGAGGTCCACGCCACGGTAGATGAACTTGCAGAAGGTCCGCTTCTTTTTCTGCTCCACTTCAGCCATCTTGGCGGCTGCTCGGAAAAGGACTCTTTTTTTTTTTTTTTTTTTTTAATTTAGACAGAGGTTCCTGACTATACCCCCAGTGATCTCATGGACCCACAGCCGGAAAAGAGTACAGCAAATGGCATACACACTGTCGTCAAGGCTTTTGCCATGAGGTAACACAGTACACTTCCACTCTCATTCTGTGTTGTCGAAAGCAGATCACAGGGTTATGCACAAATTTAAAAGGAAGCACTCTCCCAGGTTCAGCAATTTATGAGGGAGTTTTCCAAAGTCCATAGGTTTTCAAAGAGTTGTGTAAAGGGAAGGAGCAGGCATAAGGAATTAAAGGATCCAGAAAGGATCCAGAATCTACCAGACACCTGACACTGCTCTGCCCAGGCTGCGTTACCGGGGGGGGGGGG
>CM052721.1:4073356-4088823 GCA_028551405.1 Uromys caudimaculatus | reverse complement strand
TCACAACCATCTCTAATGGGATCTGATGCCCTCTACTGGGGTGTCTGAAGACAGGTACAGTTTACTCATGTGCTAAAATAAATAAATCTTTACAAAAAAGAAAGAAAAAGAAAAGCAAGTTGAGCAAGCCAGTAAGCAGCATTCCTCCATGGCCTCTGCATCAGCTCCTGCCTCCAAGTTCCTGCCCTGTGTGAGTTCCTGTCCTGACTTCCTTTGGTGATGAACAGCCATATGGAAGTATAAGCTGAATAAGCCCTTTCCTCCCCAACTTGCTTCTTGGTCATGATGCTTTGTACAGGAATAGAAACCCTGACTAAGATACCTCCCCAAGTTACTTTTGGTTGTAGTGTTCTACACAGCAATAGAAAGCCAACAAGACCGCCCTCCATCATGGTGCTTCCAATACAAGGACAAGGTCTTGCTGGGTGGAATAGAAGTCAGAAGGCTGAGGCAGATGGCCAACAGCAAGTTCAAGGACCCACTGGGCTACATAGTGGGTGTGGGACTAGCCTGGTCTACAGAGAGAGACTCTTGACTCAAAGGAGTAAAAATATACAAAACCAAAAAAAGCAAAGCTAAAGTCAGCAAGTGCTTTTACCCATTGAGCCATCTCATAAGCCCACCTCTTTCTTGTGGGTGTGGGGGTGTGTAATTCTGATTACTAAAATAAATAAATAAATAAATAAATACAGCTGGGCAGTGGTGGCACACGCCTTTAATCCCAGCACTTGGAAGGCAGAGGCAGGTGGATTTCTGAGTTCGAGGCCAGCCTGGTCTACAGAGTGCATTCCAGGGCAGCCAGGGATACACAGAGAAACCCTGTCTCGAAAAACAAAACAATACAGTTTATGGGAAAAGCACACTGAAAGTTGAAAGTTAATAGGCAGTTTCATTATACAAGCTATACAGATGACTAGGAAGTCATAAACATTTGGCTGTATTGATTTTCTTATGATTAATCTCGTGGAGACCCATAGTGTTGTGGTTTGAACATGGAATGCCCCTCCACAGGCTGTTTGGGAAGGTTTATAAAGCTTTGGGAAGTAGAGGCTCACTGGAGGAAGTTGCCACGGTGACACCTCAGAGTTTGCCCCTATTTCTGCTCCGCCTGCTTCCTTTCCCACCAAATGGTCTCCTTCCTCACCATCCCTGCCAAGCACCCCTCATTCCCTTCCCACAACAAACACACTCCTCTGCCCCCAGGATGATGTGAGTCTCTTCAAGAATAAATGTAGAATCAGGAATGTAGTTTGGCTGGCACAGTGCTTGCTGTACATGCCGGAAATCCTGGATGCTGGGAGCCAAACGAACCCAAGTCCTCTATAAGAAGGGCAAGTGATCCAGCTCACATCCCCTCAATTCTTCATCCTTAAAAGCAACCTCACTATCAACACCACCAGCACTTAGAGCTGCCCTGTGTATCATATTCTTATATATTAAAACTCATGATGAACCATGCTCTCTGGGTGGCACAAAGGAGATGTCTTTTGGCATGTGTCTTTTATGTTTGTTTGAGACAGGACCTCATGTAGCCGAGGCTGGCTTAAAACACTCTATGTATTGGAAGATGACCTTAAACTCTTGATCCCCGTGCTTCTACCTCCCAGGTGTGGGATTACAGGTGTGAGCCACTATACCTGGCCCAGGAACTGTGCTTCTCCAGGAAGGTGGAGGTGCACATGTCCTGCAAAGCCTTATTCCTTTCGATCTTACCTTGTTTTTTCCTGACACACAAGGCAGCTGAAATCCCTATTTCAGAGTGTTTCACCATTCCAGATTGGCAAGCCATTCCCCTGTGCAATTTTTCCTCTGGGTCGTGGAATTAAATATAGAACTTCGATCCGCGTTGCTTGGTGTGATTTCTCGATTTCACGGTATTCTAGCTGTGTTCCACTCGACAAGGGAACAGAACAGCATCCATCCCTGCCCGCCAAAATGTGACTCTTCACCAAGGTACTGAGCTCTCCCGAAGAGTCCAGGAGGAAGAATTTTGTTCCACGTGCCACAGATAAGGTAAAAGAAAAAACCATCCCGACTTGCTTGATAAAGACAGATCGTGGATGTGAGGGGGCACCTGTCACCCACTGATCAGGGCTGTATGGCTCGCTAGGCACTGTCTACTTCCTCCCTCACCGCTTGCAAAGCTGCACACTCCATCAAAGGGAATAGACCGAGAACTCTTCTTGGGTCCAAAATGTGTGAGTAGCAGCTGCCCTCTTCTGACAGAAACTCAAATAAAGCTCTTCAGGTCCATTTGCAGGAGGATGGAGACCCAAGCTTCAAGCCTCCAGGCCTATCCATGCGCATGGGTGCTAGTCTGCCTTTCTTTTTAAAAATAAAACCCCAAAGTCTTTTTTTAAAAAGATTTATTTATTTTATGTATATGAGTACACTTTAGCTGTCTTCAGACATACCAGAAGAGTGCATCAGATCCCATTACAAATGGTTGTGAGCCACCATGTGGTTGCTGGGATTTGAACTCAGGACCTATCTTGGAGAGCAGTCAGTGCTCTTAACTGCTGAGCCATCTCTCCAGCCCATCTGCCTTTCTTTTTAAAAATAAGACCCCAAGGTCTTTCTTTCTCGTTTAATTCTGCCATTCTCACTTTTCCGTGTGACTTATTAATTCCGTCGGTGAAGTGGACACACTCTTGCTTCAGAGAACTCAATGTACCACCGAGACAAAGGCATCTGCACATGGCTGCTAACATCTGTATGTAGCAGACAGATCCCATCTCCGACCCACAATCTATCTGACCCTTTAAAAAAAGGTACACCGAAACTCTGGAGAGCATTTTCTGGTCGGGACAGGTAACCTCAAAGTGTCTGTCTGTGTACAAGGATTTTGAATTTGCAGATGGAGCTCAGAATAGAAAAGACTCCGGGCATGGGCTCTCCTTCCTGCTCCCCTTTTCTCATATGCACTGACGAAACAAAGCACAGAAGAAAAGAGCCTCTATTTCTGGTGTGTGAATTTAGTCCTCGGGGCGGAAACCCAGAACATTACGTAAGACAAAAAATGATCCCGCTCCCCCTGTAGTGTGAATTGGTTTACCTGCTCTGTGCCCCCGACAGGTTGCACATGCTCACCTGCCCAAGAGCTTTCTGGATTCGAGGATGAAACACACACACACACATACACACACACACACAGAGAGAGAGAGAGAGAGAGAGAGAGAGAGAGAGAGAGAGAGAGAGAGAGAGAGTCAGTTAATTTTGATATGCCTTCGCTACCTCAAAGGCTGGGCACTTCTAATCCTTCCTGCAGCTAGCTATACTTTCTCTCTCTTCAAGTGAATGGCCATAATGCAAGACTCATGAAGAGAGGCATTACTCAATTCTCATTAACCATGCAGCCATTCAAATGACCGTTTCATAAGTAAGGAAGCGGAGGGCAGAATCCAGAATCATTGTCCTGGAACAGACATGCCCACCTTCACAACAGTGGGTTCGTCTTGGGATCAAAGGAGACACGGCAGAGCTCTGCAGGAGGTAGCTGTCTGGCTTGTCACCTCATCTCTTAGCCTCTGTGGTTCAGAAAGCAAACCAGACTCTCTTCTCTACACGTACCACTCGGGCTTAAATCAAACTGTCTAGACAGGGAAGGAGCCTCAGCTGAAGCAAATGGGCCTTCAGGACATGTGGCGGTATCTAGGGACAGTTTTGGTTGCTTTGGTGTGAACAGAGGACTGACTTTCTACTGTTAGTGGCCTGGGATGAACTCAAACCTTTAGGACACCCACACAAAGCATTACAAACTTGGATTAAACAGTGGTTCTCAGCCTTCCTAAGGCTGCGGCTCTGTAACCAGTTCCTCCTGTTGTGGTGACCACCAACCATAAAATTATTGCTACTGTAATTTTGCTGCTTTTATTAATCGTAATATGAATATCTGTTTTCCCATAGTCTTAGGCGACCCCTGTGAAAGGGTCATTTAACTCCTGAAAGAGTCACCATCTGCAGGTTGAGAACCACTGGATTAGAGGCCAGCTGACAGATACTCCCTTTCTTTCTTTCTTTTTTTTTTTTGGTTTTTTCGAGACAGGGTTTCTCTGTGTAGCCCTGGCTGTCCTGGAACACACTCTGTAGACCAGGCTGGCCTCCAACTCAGAAATCCACTTTCCTCTGCCTCCCAACTGCTGGGATTAAAGGCGTGCGCCACCACTGCCCGGCTCAGAGACTCCTTTTCAAAGGAAGTTTCTAATAGAGTTTCGCCATCCAGTTATTCCGGTGATATTGATTGAGCATCTCTACAGCACTGGAAAGAAGAAAAACATGGTACTGACCTCCTGAGTCATGTAATCGGAGAGAAGTAAAACGTGAGCACAGACACATACCCCGGGGTCACTGTGGTCTGTGGCACACATGTGCAGAGGAAGTCCCACAGACCATCACTGGGAGGTGCCATGGATAAGACTTTGAACGCAAGCTTTCCAAAGGAAGCCCCAAAGCATAGCTCCTAAGTCTTATCCAGAAGTAGTCTCACGACTGACTTAAGCTCCTGGCTCCAGCTGTAATCTGTTCTGCAATGGTCGTTTTTCTTTCCAAAAAACGACAGCAAGGTCAATGTAATGCTTTTCTATCTCAGAACTTCTACAACAGAGACCAGAAGAAGAGGGAGAGGGAGGAAGGCGGGGAGGGAGCAAAGGGAAATGAAGGCCGAGATAATGCTCAGTCCTAGAGTGCTAAGAGCCGCTCTGATTGGACTACCGGATCACATGCCAACCCTGAACCAATGTCCATGGCCAGCGGGGGTGGGATGTGCTGGTTGGCCCAAGCCAAAGTGACCCGCTCTTGGCACCAGGGCTGGCGGTAGTTTCTCTCAAAGAGAAACAACAAAAGCTGATGCACCTTTGGGACTGATGACGTGTTTCCTGGGTAGGCAGAGAGACCTGAGATTCAGGCCCAGTCTGAAGGGTGAGAGGGAGCAGGCCTCCCCAAGAGACTAAGGGAGAAAACGTTTTCCAAGCAGGGAAATGCATGCAAATACGGATGAGTCGATGTGGGAGGAGGCCGATGCGCAGTGACGTCATGTGCTAGTCAGTGACGTTCTGTGCTAGTGTCAACGTGATTCAGACAGTCTAACTGGGCAGGTATGTGCAATTGCCCATGTACTTAATTTTTTTTTTTAGCCATATTTGTTATGAAAGATAGCAGTCCTTTTGTAAATTAGAAGGGGAAAAGGGCTCTAATACACTTTTCCAATGTCCTCTTTGTTAGAGGACGTGATACGTTTGCGCACCACATGTGTGCAGCACCTGTGGAGGCTAGCAAGGCCGTCGGGTCCCCCGGAATTGCAGTTACAAATGGTCGTGAGCTGTCACGTGGGTGCTGGAACAGAGGTCAGTGGTTCTCACGGCCAAGCCATCTCTCCAACCCCTAAGCGCCTTATAGTTTTTACGCCTACCTTTTTGTGAATCTCTGCTCCCCACGGTTTCCCCATTCGTTCCAATTTTTTCACTGCTCATTGTAATATAGCTGAAAGACAACGTAGATGTTGGCAGAACCGATTACCAAAGAACAAGATTTAAATATACAAGAAAACCAAATGGATAATCTCAGGTAATTGAGCACTCTGTGCAGAAACCATAGCAAACATGTCTTTATTTAGACCAGGTTTTATGCGCCTCCATAACCCGCAGCACCCGCTACTGTGCTGAATTAAACTCACCCAAACCTTGCAGGCCTTGTGCGTTTTTCATGTTTATCTGCCTTTGTCCATTACGCTCTTTCAAGGACACTGCTCATAGCTTTTTATATCTACTGTATAGGACTGCTGTGAGCGGTAGCTTTGTCTGGACTTTTCTTTTTTCTATGGCGCGTTTTTATTTTATTGCTCTTTAGGAGCTGTCTCTAATTCTAGTTTGAGGACTTTTCTTGCTCTCTAAAACAGAATAATTATGGATAGCAGTCGGGATAAATACATATGTCTCTATTCTTAACTCTGGTCCATACTTCTAGAATAAGGATTTGTTGGGGCTGGACCTTTTTTATTAAAATTTTTAAAATGAGCCGGGCCGTGGTGGCGCATGCCTTTAATCCCAGCACTTGGGAGGCAGAGGCAGGCGGATTTCTGAGTTTGAGGCCAGCCTGGTCTACAGAGTGCGTTCCAGGGCAGCCAGGGCTACACAGAGAAACCCTGTCTCGAAAAAAAATTTTTTTAAAAAATGTATATGAATGTTTTGCCCACATCTATATATGTGCACTACTATAGAGGGACTCTCTCATATGCTGTCAATAAAAAAAAACTATGGCCAATGAGCTGAGACAGGATTAGAAGGTGGGATATGGGGGGGGGGGGGAGAAGGGGATAGATAGATAGATAGATAGATAGATAGATAGATAGATAGATAGATTGATTTTGGGAGAGTCAGGAACGGGGATACACCTGGGAACTATGGGGAAGATAATCGCATAAACCTGAGGAGAGGTAACTAACTCTGTGGCAGAACTTAGACTAGTTTAAACGGGTTATATAAGTAACGAGCAAGTCAGGGAACGGTTATGGTCTAAGCATTTAGTAATAGTCTCAGAGTCGTTATTCTGGAAACAAAGTACCCAGACGGAAAAGCTCACGGGTAGACTCTACCGCATGCAGTACCCATGAAAGCCAGAGGAGGGCACTGGCTCCCCTGGAACTGGAGTTCCAGGTGGCTGTGCGCTGCCATGTGGGTGCTGGGAACGGAAACCTAGGTCCTCTGCAAGAGCTGCCAGCGCTCTTAACCACCAAGCCATCATGCCAGCAGGGTTTGTTTGTATCGGACTTAGTTTCCACCTAAAATTTCTAACATTGTTACAAAAGTAGCATGGGATACACGATAAAAATTAACGAGCACACAGTAAAACAGAACAAGGCTAACAGAGAATGGCAAACTGAGGGCTTCTTACGGTCTCTCGAGAATGGACTTGCTCTGTACAGAAGCAGATAAGGGAGCTGGCTCAATAAAGAGAAGACAAGATGGCCACACATCCCAGCCTCCACAAGCAGTAGGAGTTGAGGCTGCAGTTCTGTCATCGGGCTTGAATGATCCTTCTTACACTCTCCTGAATGCTCATTAGTACATCCAGCTCTTCCAAAACCCAGCGAGAATGGGTGTTACTGACATTTTACAGGTTAGCACAGCGTTACAGACATTAAGTACAATTACATGGTAATTACATGGTTAGTGTTTTGTGTAAGTTTTTGATCATTACAAAACCCCATGAGAGAGTATACAGGAAGGGCTGGTAATTACCAGTTTGCATAGCCCTCAAATTAATAAGAACGGGCAGAACCAAGCCCAGGAAGTCCAAATGCAGGTGCTGAATTTTATATAATACATATTAGCAATGAATGCTAAGATTTGAACCTGACCTAAATCTGTCCAGGTCTACATCTCTCTGCAGTTTATTTATATAAACATATAAAGTGTGGGAAGTAAATCAAATAATTTAGAGGTCATCTTTGTTTAAAAGAAAAACCTGAGTCTATTGATTTTAAAAAGTTTTCATATACCTAAAATAGAAGCTGGGGTGGTGGAGGTTTCAGAGACACGAAATGAAAATAATGACAACAAACGTATTTCAAATTTAAAAGTGCAGCTGCCCTGAGGTAGCTTCTGCTCATTCCTATTTTTAATGTGATAGTTACGTGTAGCAGGTGAAATTACTTAAGTGGCAAGCTGACCAATCACCAGGACTACAACTTTACTCTGTAATTTGCATATAAACCTCCCATTTAACCGACCCCACTTGTCTCCCTGGAAGAGGCAGCGCTTTACACTTCATGGGTTAGTTTTTAACCTTGGGTCCCAACTCTTTCTTTCTTTCTTTTTTTGTTTTTTTTTTTTTGTTTTTGTTTTTTTTTTTTTTTCGAGACAGGGTTTCTCTGTATAGCCCTGGCTGTTCTGGAACTCACTCTGTAGACCAGGCTGGCCTCGAACTCAGAAATCCGCCTGCCTCTGCCTCCCAAGTGCTGGGATTAAAGGCCTGCACCACCACTGCCCGGCTGGGTCCCAACTCTTTATTCAATTACACACTTACTTAGCAGCACACGTTTGAACTGTGCATATTTCCATATCCTAGAGGTAAAGTACACACGGGGTTCTCAGGCAAATTTTTACTTTTTTAAAATTTATTTTTATTTTTAAACTTTTACGTTTTTAAGGGTACATAAGAATTGAAAGCAGGAGCAAGCAGCATCCACTTCTGCTTTCTCTATCTCTGCATGGAACCTAAGCTTACTTTCCGAGGAAAGAAAATGAAAGGTTAGATTAAACAAGGAATAAACCATACACCCACTTATTAAACCATATTATTAACCATTATATTAAACCATAAGCATATGGATAGGAGTGGCAGGGTTAAACAAAGTTGGCTTAAACTAGTATCCAAAATATGCAAGAACCCACTAGCAGCCTCCCAATCTGCATAGCAATCAAAAGTTGCTTTCATTTAAAGAAGAAGAAGAAGAAGAAGAAGAAGAAGAAGAAGAAGAAGAAGAAGAAGAAAACGACCCCCCCGCCCCGTGTTTTATTCTGCAACAATTTTGCCAGCGGATGAATACAAGCCGCATTTGCGGCTTAAACGGAACTCCCTAAATCGCAATCCATTAGCTGTTGAAAAAACAGGCAAGAACGGAACACAGAACAAAGCATACACCAGAGAAAGCGCGCGAATCAGCAGCAAGCAGCTGGGCCTCTTTTTCGCAGTCCTTAAGACAAAGCGCGATCGCGGCATGCACCACGGGCCGGACTACATATCCCAGCATGCAAAGCACGGAGGTCGCGGCCTCACCACTGGACTGCGTTCCCCGGCATGCAAGGCGCAAGGGTCTCTCCGCCAGACTACGCTTCCCGGCATGCTCTCTGCTGACAGTAAATCCGTGACCGGAGAGGCCTGGGGTCTCGGAGTAGTGGGTTCTCTCTCCCCCCTTTTAGTAGTTCTTCGGCGTCGGGAGCCAGACACTGCCACCCGGGGTCACCTTTTAAGCGACAGAAGTTCCCGACCCGTTATTCATCGCCGGGGTCAACTGGAACTCAAACTGCCCCCAGGCTGAGGAGGGCGGATGGAGGCCGAGCAAGCTCGGTCAGTTCCAGCCAATGGTGCCCGAGCAGCTGCCTTGTCACCATGGCAACTCAGGCCGCCCGTGGGGGAACCAGCAGTCCATTGGGTAGAATCTTTCTCGAAGGCTCGAGAAGAAGGAAGCGGAAGTGGCACGTGGAGGCGCCGGTGAGTAAAATGCCGCAGATTCTGGAAAGTTCTCCTCAGTAGGCTACATAAGGCAGAGCGATTGGGACCTCCCCTTTTGGATTGGTAGCTCAGCGGCAGCGGCGGCGGCTGCGTGAGAGCGGCGGGCGGCGGAGGGCAGTGGCAGAGAGCGAGCGCAGTCTTGCAGGGTAAGCCCGAGGCATCTTCCCGGCCGGTCGGGAGCAGGACTAGCACACAGCGGACCCGAGGCGGAGGCGGACCGGGCCAGCCATGTCGGTGGTTGGGCTAGACGTGGGCTCGCAGAGCTGCTACATTGCGGTGGCACGGGCCGGGGGCATCGAGACCATCGCCAACGAGTTCAGCGACCGCTGCACCCCGTAAGTAAGAGCCTGGGTGGCCGGGGAGGGCTCAAGCTCGCCGCTTCCCGTGGGAGACGGTGGTCTGGGGATTCAGAGAACCGTGACACCCGGCGACCACCTGGTCTGCCTGGCCTTCCACGCTCGTCCCCGACTCCCCACTCTGCTTCTTCAAGCTGGCACCGGCTCCCACTTCAGCTAGGATCTCTTCGGAGCCTGGGCTACTGAGCCTTTTCCTCCGCATGGTGAATTTTCAAATGACCTAGAAGGTTCCAGAGCCTGTACGCTGCTGCTTGCCTAGGGAGCGAGCGGACTGTTGTTAGCGACCACAGAAACACTCTGTGGTGGAGGAATCCACCGTCCCTGCTTCTCATCTACTGTCGATTTGCTAATGTTACCCTAGTGCCCTGAATCGCTTTTTGGAAGCGTCCTTAAAGCTCATTGTGAAAGACGTTCGTGAGAGTCTCCAGACCCAGAGTTTGTTTATTTTAGCACTGTTTAGAGTAGGCAGTACAAATTTCACATTGTTGTTGCTAACACGCTGCTGTGCAAAAACTCAGTGGGAAAGATGGATTTTTGTCTCGGAACTAAATATGCTGCAGCAACGTGGGTGGATAAACGGAAGCATGGTAAAAAGCAACTTTTTGAGGGGGTTAGTTTCTGAAGATTACATAGAGGCAATTAGACCTGCGTGTGCATTCACTGACAACAGCTGCTTGCTTTTTAAGGCAATCATCGTAGGGTTTTTTCCCCCATATGCAAAGCCCAAGATAATAAATGTTAAACATAGAACCGGAAGGTAAAATCATTTCGACCTTATTAGAAGAACATTTATGAGTGAACAGGAGGAAAATAAGCCTTGCTAGTAACTTACTAAGCACGCATTGATTCTGTCTCTTTCTACAAAGCCACGGTGGTCTGTGACTCGGCACTTAGTAGGAAGGATGCCAGTCTTTCATGCCTCCCTCCTATATATGCCAAGCGCGTCATCATTCTCTGCCTAAAAAGAAAGAAACAAAAATGTGCTTAGAGGAAAGTAGGGGGAGCTGCTTGGGTTGGTGTGTTGTTGACCAGAATTCTCGACTGAGGTGTTTTATCACCGTTGGTCAAACTATGCGGTTGAAAATGGAGTTGGCTACTGATTCCTATTACAGTTGATTGATTGACTGACGTGGAAAATGAGACGATCCAGTCTTACAAATGTCTAGCCCCTCTGAGCTCAGAATCACAGGACTTGTAGACTGAACCTTTCAAGATTCAGCCATTGATTGAGGATCCCTGGCTTTTAGGGTCCATTGAGTACCTGCTTAGAGCATCTAGGTCTGAGCTGTTTCTGTTACAGCAAACTTAGACGTCCTCAGGATAGTGCCAGTTTACTCATCTCGGCTACCCATGTAGGAGTAACAACCCAAATTAGATTTGGATTAGTAACGCACAGTGGATTACTCGATTCCAAAACCTTACTCACCGCCTCCTCCACAGTCCATCTTGTCTCTGTTCCACGGATCCCCTTTCCTCTGCCGAGAAAGCTGTCTCTTCATCTTGACAAAGCAGGTCCAGTGCGATGACATGGCCTCTCCTTTCCCTCAGCGTTTGCACTCCAGCCAGCAGTGACTTTGTCTCTCCATCCTTTTTATCTGACCTTCTTACATACAGTCTTCCAGATGGGAACCCGCCTCATCCATGTGCAGACTCTCCAGGCCTGCAGTGGGCCTCTTAGGGTTATGTAAAAACTTTGCATTTCTAAAGCCGATGACATATCAGAACAGAAATAAGTGTGACAGTGACATTTAGGATTGTATGAGGCTGATGACAGGTAAAGAGTTAGGTTTACTTTTTGTTGGTTGTGCATAATGCCGAGTTCCCTATCCTCTGTGACCTGGTGACACTGTATTAACACCCCAGGTATTGAGAGAGGATACTGGAGCTGCAAGCAGACTAGCTGATTTCTGTATGGGTGTGAGCAGGGCTGATACTTGGGCTGAATTGTCAGAGGTGTTATTTTTAAATATAAATACTTGCCAGACTCAGTTTTGAGTGTCTGGTGAAAGTTATAAACTGCAGGATTGTGCTTCTTTTATGTTGGGATTTCCCTCTTGTCAGCTTAGAAATGGCCACATGTGTGCTTTTTTTTTTTTTTTTTTTTTTTTTTTTTTTTTTTTGATGTGTGTGAGAACATTTGTTTTATATTACTTTTAGGTCAGTCATATCATTTGGACCAAAAAACAGAACAATTGGAGTTGCAGCTAAAAACCAGGTATGTTCTTGAAGAGAATGTTCATCGGTCTTAACAGGAAAATCCCAGAAGCACAGCAGAACGATGTGCTGAAGCTTAATCTAGTTTAAGTTTTAAAAATCTAACTTGGGGCTGGAGAGATGATGACTCAGCCATTAAGAGCACTGTTGCCCCTTCGGGGTTGATTCCTAGCACTGCCTTGGTGGCTCACGGCGGTCTGTAACTCAGTTCTTAACACTGTCTAGCCTCCTCTGTGGGAATCAAGTACACATGTGGTGCACATACCTACATGCAGACAATCATCTGTGTACCCTCAAAATAAAAATAAGGAAATCTTTAAAATCTATGTCTACCGGGTGATACCTCACCACCCCACCTTTGTTCCTTTCTCTTGTTTCTGTTCCTTAGGTTTTTAGTGACAACCTTACTTTTGGCTATTTGGCCTTCAATTTAAAAATTAGATAGGTTGGTTGGTTGGTAGGTGGGTGGATGGGTGGGTGGGTGGGTGGGTGGATGGGGGTGTCTCACTGGCTGGCCTGGAACTCCCTTACTGAGGTCTGCGTGCCTCTGCCTCCTGAGTTCTGGGATTAAAGGCATGTGGCGCCATGCTTGGCTTTAACATGTTTAGATTACAGAGATTAGATTTCTTTTTTCCCGTTTGTAGTTTCTCAAAGGCTAGTGTGAGGCTCATGTCCTCAGTGGGTAGAGAGAGGTGCCCATTGCCAGGCCTAGCAGCCAGAGTTCCATCCCTGGGACCCAAGTGGTGGTGGGAGAAAACCATTTCCTGCAAAGTATCTTCATAGTTGGTTTTGTTTGGTTGTCTAATTTATGTCGGTTTTAGAAGCTTAGTACATGAGTATACCTACCACCTACTGAACTTTAGGTACTGATGAGCTGTAGAAGATAAAAGAAGTAGTAGTCTCTAGGTGCCTCCAAGTTTAAATGGCTTCAGAAGTTTAATCTCTCTAATCATCGTTTTTAGTGAGGAGCCTACCTTTGAGTGAAATGTACTCTGAAGTGGGACTCCCTTAATCTAAGCTGTGACCCAAGAGGAGATTGAGAGAACACCATCTCAGAGCAACTTGGCATATTTCCATCTAGTTTTCCTGAAACTCATGCCCCATATTCCTATGTGTACCTGAGAACATGACCACCTTCCGGGAACAGGATGCTGGGCGAGAGTGCCCAGCATGTTAGATCAGTGTGAGTTCAGTGATTGTAAGATCTGTGTGCTGCCCTCTCCAAAAATTAAGTCAGTTAGAAACTACAGTTATGCTCACCTCTACCTCTGTCATGGCTCAGGTTCCAGAAGAGAGACACAGTCCTCATCCCGACAGTGCTCCAAGTCTCACTGTAGTTGGCATGTTGAGCAGTCCTCATCCCGACAGTGCTCCAAGCCTCACTGTAGTTGGCATGTTGAGCAGTCCTCATCCTGACAGTGCTCCAAGTCTCACTGTAGCTGGCATGTTGAGCTCGTGTTTGTTTATTTGGGGGAGAAGATGGGATTCAGCAATGCAGTTGCTGGAGAGTCTTAGAGCTCTGGAGACAGTTGCGTCGTCTTTTCCTTTATCTTGCAGATTTTGAGATCTGCCCCAAAGTCTGATGACACCATTGCCTTTCTTCTGGCATTTTCCATAGAAGAAAGTACAGTAGGAGCTATGCATTCATGGAAAATCGAGGACTGAGGGAAAGTTAGGTATACCTCTCCCAGAGATGGTTTGAGTTGCAAGAATGACTGTCTGAAGTTGCTGTGCTTGCTGTAGGTACTGGAGGGATGGAGTCAGAAAGAAGCTTACATTTTACATTTCTTTTGCAGCAAATCACCCATGCACACAATACGGTGTCTAGCTTTAAGAGATTTCACGGCAGAGCATTCAATGACCCCTTCATTCAAAAGGAAAGGGAAAGCCTGAGCTACGATTTGCTCCCAATGAAGAACGGTGGTGTGGGAATAAAGGTAATGCAGCTCCGCTGGGCTCGAGCCGGCTGTAGCGGGGTGTGCACATCTTAGGTGGGAACAAAGGTACTGCGACTGATCGCCAGACTCCGAGCCGGCTGTGGCCGGCAGAGTGCGCGCATCTGAGGGTCTTAGCCCAGATTCATGGCGTCCATTGGGTCTTTCCTTTCATTTGGTTCCTTTTAAAGTGTAGTTAATATAGGCTGTTTGCTGAGGACTCCACTGATAACGCATTCCTGTGGAGTAATCTGCGTTTCTTGGCTGCTTTGGTATTAAAACTCTTTAAGTAATGCTCTCAGGAGTGGTCAGCCCTCTAGAAGGAAGCATGTGCCAAGCAGTAGAGCAGCAACCAGACGCCCAGCTAAGCGCAGTTGTCTGCTCAGCATGCGTTCGTCTTGGCAACTCATCCCTAGCTTCCCCTCTTGCCATCTCTAGGGAAAAGGTCTTCCCTCTTTCCTCCGTTTCTTTTTTAGTTCCTTTTTTCTTTCCAAACAGATTTTGTGGAGCAGGGTGTATGCTAACAGTTGGAAGTTCATAGTAACTGAAGTGTTACAGGTTTTAAACTTTTCTACCTCATTGTAGGTCATGTACATGGATGAAGAACATTTCTTTAGTGTGGAGCAGATAACAGCCATGTTGCTGACTAAGTTAAAGGAAACTGCAGAAAACAACCTCAAGAAGCCAGTAACGGATTGTGTCATTTCAGTAAGTAGAAGCTAGCCAGGCAGTGTGTTTGCTTCCAGCTTGCCTTTACTTTGCTCAGTACTGCGTAGACGCATACCGTTTTCTAACTGAGGCGCTCTTAAACCGAACAGTCTGGAGCGCGTTAATGGAAGCTGGAGTGGTTCTAGGTAGAAGCTACACAGGCCCTTGACTATAGTGATAAGCAGTGCAACAGGGCTTCCGAGAAGCTTTCTAAAAGTACAGGGTGACTGCCGTCATCCGGAGTCTCTCTCGATGGCAGTTGGCCGCTCTAATACCAGGGGCTGGTATTCTTGAAGAACTCTTCCCTCAGTTGAAAACCAGTGCTTTGGGAATTATTGATATTATTTAATTATTATTTTCTCAAAAAAGCAGCTCTGAAAGTCGAGGAAATTGCTAGAAACTAGGTCTAAGTTTCTGTTTTGGGACTGGTAGTCACTGTTGGGAATTTACTGAGATTGTGTGTGTCTAGAGAGTGAACATTCATCTTCGCAGGTCCCGTCCTTCTTCACAGATGCTGAGAGGAGGTCTGTTTTGGATGCTGCACAGATTGTGGGCTTGAACTGCTTGCGGCTCATGAATGACATGACAGCTGGTAAGGAATGGTGTTTGCTGGTTCCCTAGAGGTGCCTTTTACTGATAGTGCTTTTACAGTTGAGAAAGACTAAGGTCGTAGATAAGTAGTCTCTTAGCAGGTTGTGCTTAGAACCAGGTGTTGTATAGAGTCTAGTACTGTTTGTGACTTGTGGTTAATTATGGAGGGATGGAAAGTTACCCAAATGTCAAGAAGAGAGTAGTCACTGGTTCCTTGGACCATGCAAAGGGTCTTCCTGTGACAAGAAAGTCCCAGGAAAATGACTGATGGACTTGCTTTTGCTTTCCTTATAGTTGCTTTGAATTACGGAATTTATAAGCAGGATCTCCCAAATGCAGACGAGAAGCCTCGGGTTGTGGTGTTTGTGGACATGGGACACTCCTCTTTCCAAGTGTCTGCCTGTGCTTTTAACAAAGGAAAACTGAAGGTAAA
>CM052721.1:4033376-4073256 GCA_028551405.1 Uromys caudimaculatus | reverse complement strand
GACTTGGATTTATAGAAGTTGTGAGCATGTTAGCCTTTTGAATAGGAATCTCCAAGATTCTAATGAAACCGTGACTGAACATAATCTGCTCCTCTCTCTTGCTCTGTAACGACCTTAGGTTCTAGGCACAGCGTTTGATCCCTTCTTAGGTGGGAAGAACTTTGATGAGAAGCTAGTGGAGCATTTCTGTGCTGAATTTAAAACCAAGTACAAATTAGATGCAAAGTCCAAAATCCGAGCCCTCCTCCGTCTCCATCAGGAGTGTGAAAAGTTGAAGAAACTCATGAGCTCTAACAGCAGGGACCTGCCGCTGAGCATCGAGTGCTTTATGAATGACAAGGATGTCTCTGGGAAGATGAACAGGTATCCGTGTCTCATCTTCTCCTCGTGATGTAGATGGAAGTGGACTTTAACCTCGTGTTCCTTGTGCCAGTTAACTTCTACTTCTGGGTTGTGTGCCACATGGCTCATGGCTGTAGACCCCACTGTTTACCACTTAGTACTGAGGCGCACTTCTGAGAAGAGCGCTGTTCTTAAAATGTGTGTGTGCATCCTTACCATGGCGCACACGTGGGGCTCCTGGGGCAACTTGGAGGATTCCGGTTTCTTAGGTTGTCAGGCTTGGCAGCAACATTAAAAGTAATGCTGACGTGAGGTGGCCGTCCTAGTAATGGCTCATGATGTGCCTGCCCCTTCTGTTTACTAAGGTCACAGTTTGAAGAACTGTGTGCTGAGCTCCTGCAAAAAATAGAGGTCCCCCTTCACTCATTGATGGAAGAGACTCACCTCAAGGCTGAAGATGTGAGTGCCATTGAGATAGTTGGAGGAGCCACAAGAATCCCAGCTGTGAAAGAAAGAATTGCCAAATTCTTTGGAAAAGATGTCAGCACCACGCTCAATGCAGACGAAGCTGTGGCCAGAGGGTGCGCACTGCAGGTATGTGAGTTCCCACTGTCACCCACCCTACACATGCACCGTGTTCCTGCTTACGTTTCAAAGGAAGCTTTTTAGATAAATCTGAAACAGGAGAGACTGGAAGGTGCAGGAAGTGGAAGGTGAAGGACCACCTGGCTGGTGGTGTCACACGAGGGCTAGAAGCAGGCCTGGTTCTGAGAAGGCAGAAAACAGCTGTGTGGTGGTGGGAACAGTTACCTTCAAGCATAGGAGAGAATTAGAATGCTAATCAGTTGTCATAAAGAATTGACTTGAGGGTGTGTGTGTGTAGGTTAAAAGTATCAGTTAACAAATGGTTTTAGAAAATAAATACTCTGCCCACTCCCGAATGAATGTTTAACCTGCTTCTCAAATGACACCGTGCAGGAGCCTGGAAAGTGAAGCAGATGTTATTAGTAAACAGAAAATGCTGTTCACATTTAAGACACTGCAGTCAAATAAGCTTGCTTCATTGTGACTAGTGTTTCTGTCAGCCGTGTTTGAGCTGTGATCATCTGCCTGACAGTTGACAAGAACTGTGAGGCTGTGGGAACGGCGGTCTTCAGGGGCCTGCCTTGGACTACAGCGGAAGGGAGTGGGCAGCACTGCCCACTGTCTTGTCACGCTCTAGCCTGGCTTTGGGTTCATTAATGTTTGTTAATTGTACAAAACTGGGCTTCTTTAAGACATTGTGTATGGGGGGGTAGGGTACACTGACAGTGTTTGACCCCGTCTCCAGGACCAGCTCCTTCCCTTGGTGGTCCTTTCCAGGAAGGGCTCTGTTCTTTTTCCTTCATAGTGGGGGTGCATCCTCCTCTCTGGCTTCCCAGAGCGTTGGAAATTTATGGTTTCTGAGGTGGAGCTGAGTTTTGGCTTGTTTTCAGGATACCACTGACCCTCCGTGGGTCTGTGCTTTTTTATTTGTTTAGTCAGTTTGGTGTGTCCTGTCCCAACTTTGAATTTGCCACTGCTTGTCACTTACAAATTCTCTTGAAAATGCCAATGTTTTGAGTTTCTCCCTTTTTTGTTCTTTGACATGGGAAAGCAGTAACTCTGAGCTTCCCGTGGGTGTGCACATCAACTGTCAGCACGTAACTGCAAATGCCACCAGCGAGGCCATGCTGGGAAAACCTGTGTTCTCAGTCCTGGAGTTAGGAATTGCTGCTGGCCCAAGATTCATGGTTTGTCTTTGTGGCTAGTGATGAGCACGCTGCTAAGACGACGCGTGCTTCATGCTTACAGAAGCACACGTGCTTTATGCTTACAGGAGCACACGCTGCGAGCAGCTACACTCGCCCATGCTAGTGTAACTGTCGTAGTAAACAATGTATGGAAATAATTTTGTGCTCGTGATATTTTTAACCTTTAAAAACTCTCTTTTCAAGTGTGCAATTCTTTCTCCGGCATTTAAAGTTAGAGAGTTCTCCGTCACTGATGCAGTACCTTTCCCAATATCTCTGGTCTGGAACCACGACTCGGAAGAAACGGAAGGGTATGTAGCTGCGTCCACGTTCCTCGCCTCCTTTCTTTCATTTGACTGTTGAGTGACGGGGTGGAATTAGTAAGGTGGTGGGGTTTGTCTTTATTCTCAAGTGGGAGCTATGAATTTCTTTGCTTCTTCCCTCCTCCGTAGTGTTCACGAAGTGTTCAGTCGGAACCACTCTGCTCCTTTCTCCAAAGTGCTCACCTTCTGGAGACGGGGACCCTTCGAACTAGAGGCGTTCTATTCTGACCCTCAGGGAGTTCCATATCCAGAAGCAAAAATAGGTAAGCAAGTCCGTGGTGCATTTGCCTGTGCAGTTGAAGTCACAGTGTAGAAACTGACACTTGCTTTCTATAGTAATGTGGTGAGGAGTCTGGTCTTTGTTGGACACTGACCTGGAGCCTTGCTTTCCTGTTGCATGTGGTGTAGACTGTATTTGCAGAGTACTGGCCACCCACACAGACCTCCAAGGTCTAAGTGTTATGGCAGAGTGTTACTTCAGATTGGAAATTTGGCTTCCAACAGCGGGGTGGCACTTCCCAGACCTTGTGTACTACAACCTCTGTGAAGGGGCATCTATCTCTTCAGGTGCCCTTAGACTGGGAAAACTGCTGATACCCCTAGGCCTCTAAGAGTTGCCCTCGCTCAACTCAGCTCACAGAGAAAGCATTTGAAGGACTCCGGTCTGGCCAGCCATGCTTCCTTTAACTGAAGACTAATGTGCTCTGGCCTATCTATCCCGTGTGTTAGCCGTTGCACAGTGAATGGTAGATCAGCTGGAGAGACGGTGGACTGAGTTCTTCTGGATTCTGTATGATCTAGCTAGCACTGAACAGAGGTGAGCAGCTTGACATTCCGGCTCATGAGGCTCCCTGGACCCACAGTGTCCTTTCTATAAAGGACCATTTAAAAGGCAGGTGCTTCTGAGTTAGGGATTTGCTAGAAAACCAAGAGCTATGCCATCCAGCATCTTTGATTGGTCTAGGAATGAAATCTGCATAGATGCATGTGCAGACAGCATCTCAAATGTCAGGCTGTTATATCCATGTCATTCTTTTTTTTTTTTTTTTTTTAAGATTTATTTATTTATTTTATGTATGTGAGTACATTGTAGCTGTCTTCAGACACCCCAGAAGAGGGCATCAGATCCCATTACAGATGGTTGTGAGCCACCATGTGGTTGCTGGGAATTGAACTCAGGACCTCTGGAAGAGCAGTCAGTGCTCTTAACCGCTGAGCCATCTCTCCAGCCCCTATCCATGTCATTCTTGACCATAACTGCTTCAAAATACTTAAGTGAGGGAGATTCTGTCCATGTAGGCCTGGATGTCCTGGAGCATGGGATGTATTCCTGAGTACTGTTATTAAAGGCATGTGTCACCACGCCTGGCAGAGCACCTATTTTCAGAATATTATTTGTGTGTGAGTGGCTGTATGGAGGTCAGAGGACAACTTTTGGAAGTTGGTTCTCTGCTTGCACCGTGGGTTCCAGGGTTGAAGTTAGGTAGAATTCCATCCACGGAGGAAAGAGACTCCAGGAGTGAGCACTTGCATAGCAAGCCCTTACCTGCTGAGCCGTGTCAGCGGCCCTCAAGAGGCTTGGGGTGTAGTGGTGGGTAGCTTGGTACTAGATCTACAGAAAGCACTTGTTACAGATAGTGACTCTAGAACTGTGGTTCTCAGCCATCCTAATGCTATGGCCCTTTAGTACAGTTAGTCATGGTGTGACCCCCCTACGTACACACCCCATAAATGTACTTCTTTGCTACTTTGTAACTATAATTTTCCTACTTCATAACTGTAAATTTGCTACTGGTAATAATTGTAAATGTCCGTGTTTTCCCCTGCATAAGGGTTGTTTGCCCCTCATCCCCAAGGGGTTGGCTCACAGGTTGAGAAGCACTTGTCTAGAAGACCAGATGATAGCAGCATTCTTAGTCATGACTCTACAAGGCCATAGTACTTTCTGCTCTAGCAATGCATGTGTTGATGTGTGCTTTAGCTCATGTTCCCTATTTAAAACATGACATCAGCAGTTTCCATGATTCAGTTAAGATCAGTATTGCCTAAGAGACTGGGAGTGTAGCATGTGTGTGCTTTCTTCTGGAGATTTGCTCGTAGATTTTCTTGTCTGTTATGTACTCATCCACCTGGAGATACAGGAAGGAGGAGGCAGGAGACTGATTCTCAGGAGAGCCTGCCCCGGTGTCTGCCCAGCTCATGTCGCTACCAGCGTGCTTTCTTACAAAGGTTAACGGTGTGTTAGGGTGTGAGTTGGAAATGGACCCCTGAGTGCTGCCAAGGGGCCTGACGTTGGTCGGGTGAGGGAACCGTTTTGGAGTGGCACTTCCTTTACATTTGGTTTCTTAGTATTTGTATTCTTGTCTTTATAGAAATAAAAAGTCCGTCTCTAAACTGGCAGTTCCTTTTTGCTCTAGGCCGTTTTGTTGTTCAGAATGTTTCCGCACAGAAAGATGGAGAAAAGTCCAGAGTGAAAGTCAAAGTGCGCGTGAACACCCATGGCATTTTCACCATCTCCACGGCGTCCATGGTGGAAAAGGTCCCGACTGAGGAGGAGGACGGGTCCTCTGTGGAGACAGACATGGAATGTCCAAACCCGAGGCCAGCAGAGAGCTCGGATGTGGATGTAAGTCGATAGAGCCGTCGTCACATGCGAGAGTAGAATTGCCCTCATCCTAAGCTCTAGGAGGGTAATTAGGTGTTGAAATTTTTTTCAATTACATAACACTGATCAGAATTTTGTGTGATGATAATTAGTCCTTCCAATTTTAATGGCAGGATATGAGAATATTGTGTATTATGACAGGTCACGATCCCGTTTGAAGAGACTGGTGTATGACTGGAGTAGAGAAAGTTGCTTTTCTCTCTTAAGGATATATGTTAGATCAGATGTTGACTGATTATAAACAGCTATAAAAGCTGAAATAGACAAGCTTGTTTCATTTTCAGTGTACAGCAAAATTGGCTCTGGTGTTTATTCCAAGACTTGTTTTTATTAACACAGCTTTCTGGGTTGGGGAGGCGAGAAGCAAAATCTCACAGGTAATGGTGGAGTCGTGACTGCTTAGTTTCTTAGCTTAGGCTTAGTTGATTTCTGGGAGCAGGCAAGAATGGCTTACAGCAAGAGGCAGGCAGTGCAGTGCTGGTGGAAGGCGTTGGTATCCACAGGTCTCAAACACCGAGGGAAGGACCGTTAGCACCATAGGAGCCTTCGGTTTGTTCTCGTTTCGACACCATTCACAAAGTGGCTGGTGCTGTACCCTTTCTAGGTCCTAGAGCCTTCAGTGTGAGAAATGCCTTGCCTCTCTCTCAGTGTCTGCTTTAGGACGAGACGCTGTGGGTGAAAATGTGAAGTCTTAAGGGGTGGGCAGGGCATTGTTATCTCACAGTTCAGCCTGCCTTCTCTAGCGTGGAGAAAGGTGATAGCAGACGCACATTTGCTGGGAACTGGGGGCTACTGAAGAGCCTGCAGGGGTAATTTCCTTTCCCTTTTGTCTTTAAGCCATATTTTTAGGCAGGGTTGTTAGTGGGTACGGTTGATTCTTGGTGCTCAGGTCCTTTGAGGGAAGATTGCTGAGTCAGGGAATGAGACGCGTGGGATGACAATCGGTGGTCATTCTCTGTAGCTCCCAAGTGACACCACTGAGGTACATGCGCTGCTGCCGCCGCCGCTGCTGCTGCTGCTACTGCCGCTGCTGCTGCTGCTGCTGCCGCTGGAGTTCAGACACTTGGTTTTGGAAAGAGCCTGGGCTAGAAACCTGTCCTGTGCTTGTGAGCATTGTTCAGGGTTGGTGGAAGGTTCTTCAAGGGGAGCTCTGGGTTGTCCTTCATCAGAGCCCTCGTGTCTTACACAACTAACTGTAACACCGTCATTTATAAAACTATTTACAGGTTTGAAATGTCTGAAGTTTCATGTACTTGTTGTTTTTATCTGGTACCTTTTCTTTTCTGCCCACCTATTAAGATTTCAGAAATTGAGAGTACTGTCTTTGGTGCCCTATAATTTTAAATTCATACAAGTACACCTGCTTTCTACATCCTTTGTGCCTGGGCTTTCATTTCAGAAAAATATCCAGCAAGACAACAGTGAAGCTGGAACACAGCCCCAGGTACAAACTGATGGTCAACAAACCTCACAGTCTCCCCCTTCACCTGAACTTACCTCAGAAGAAAACAAAATCCCAGATGCTGACAAAGTGAGTGACTCTTCTAGTTCATTGCGTTAGCCGGTGTTGCAGTGTGTGATGGTTGATGGCTTAACCCTGTGCTTTCGAGAGGGATCCTAGTGATTTTGTGGGGCTGTAGGGTTTTTTCTGTTCGTTTTCTACAAGTGTTACTCAGCTAAAAACCAGCTGGAAGTCGTGCTCACACTTAAGCAGGGAAACCAGTCCTCTCCTTTAGACCCCAAAGCTTCTCTTACTTACTAACTGCCACTCACCCTCAGACGAGAGCCGAAAGCAAAGGTTTCGTGTGTTCTAAAGGACAGAATTAGCTGCTAATTCCAGAGGCAGAAAGATGCATTCCAGTGCTGCAAGATTAATGAAGACTTGATTGATAGAATTAATACTTGGGCTTTAGGAGTTAGTAAACTTTTTCTCCTTTTTTCAAATAACCTGTCAATTTTGAATTAATTATAATGGTCTGGTAATATCTGTATTCGCAAGTGATTATTCCAGTGTTGGAAGCTAAATAAAACTATTGTGTCCCTTGAAAAAATGCCAGATTGTAATCAAACCTTTAAAGCTAGTGGTCAGGTTGACAGTGAGAAGCCGGTTTCCAGCCTAAGCTGTATTTCAAGAGTTGAGTCTGTAAGCTGTGTGTAAATGGTTAACTGTCCTTCAGAGTCTGACTTCCTCTCAAATCCTGAGAATACCTTACCCTCACTGAGACAAGTTACAGAACGGCTGCTGGAGGTCAGAATGGATTCTCTGCCAGGTTTTTATTTTCCTCTGCCCTAATTAATCTTGTGGCCCTTGGCATCAACTGATTTTAGAAAGATGATGACTGAATAAGGTACTAATCTATGAGTATAGCAGAATATCACTAGGAGTCAACTATTGATATATTGTTAGAGACCAGTAGGACTTGGTCTTACCCTAGGACACTTAGGCTATCTAGTCTAAGGTTCTTGGTCACCCAAGGAGTGTCAATTATGAGTATATTGCCTGAAGTGAGCCTTAAATCAAAATAGACATTTTTTTTGTCCCACAAATTTTGCTTAGCATATCACTTTCTTATTAGAAAAGAGTCGAGGTGATAGTATTTATTTGGAAAATAGGTCCTCACATTTCAACATCATTCCTCTTGATTTAGCGTAAAATGTCTACAGACTTCTGCAGATAATTTTAGTACCTTTCTAGAAAATGACATTGGGTTTTAGCCCATAAACACTTCTTGGAATATTGCCGGGCTTTCAAGGATCCTGCTTGTGGTATAATTAAGCTGTGGATGGAAACTGTACCGTTTAAAGCTGCTGGGCTTTTGCTGGGGCAGTCTCTCTCTCAGCTGGCCATCCTGTCTCCCCACGAGATTCTCACTGCCTACTTACAGCTCCCACTCCCTTCTCTGTCTGCCATCTTCTTGTGTGTCTGTCTGTCCACCCCCCCCCCCCCACCCCCCAGGAGTTCTGCTCCCTTACTTCCTGCCCCAGCTCTGGGCTGTCAGCTCTTTATTACACAAAAAGTCACATTCCAGTCTGAACTAATCAGCAGCAAGACAGTGGCTCCATCTCTAAGGTTGCCTTTAGGCATTGAGGCAGCTGCCTGCCCTTCATTTTCTGGCCAGGTGAGGAAGGACAAGCATTTACAAATAGAAAACTGGTGATGGGCCCTAGAATTGACAATACCAACATCCCACCAGCACTGATCTCTCTGCTGGTACAGCAACCTACTATTGAAAATATGGGGACACACCTTGATACAGTGAGGGAAGGTCACTCCAGCCCTGGGGGGGGGGTCTCATCTGTAGTGGAGTGCTATTTTGTACTTATGTTGATTTGGTCAGGGATTGGTTGGATTTGTTCCTGGAGTATCAGTTGCATGCCTGTGTCTTGCTAGGCAGTGGGTTTCTTTTTCTCTGTGGTTCAGGACATGGTGCTTTGGCACTGGAGGCTGACTGCAGTCCCCTGCAGTCTGCAGCTTTAGCACAGTCACTGCACTTGTCTTTTTATAGTCCCTGTAGCTCTGGTTCCCAGGGGCAGGGATTGGTGGGATGTCTCAGGTCTTCCCATCTTGACGTGCTAGCCTAGGCAATCCTGCACACCTCGCTCATCGTAAATCCACGGTGCACAGCTGTATCAGTTGGAGCAGGAAGTATGACAAGGATCTGAAGGGAAGTCAATAAAGTTTGGAAAATTTAAGGCCACAGGAGATACCTCTGTAGCCTTGTATTTATATAACTAGAAATCCAAAATAGTTACTGGTGTCTTTTTTTGTTTTTGTTTTTTAAAGTATCACATTCACAATGACGTATTTTAGGGTTAGGATGTTTTCTATACTCCTTGAGAAGCCTGAAACCAGTTTTCTGCAGTGTTTTTTTGGTGTTTGTGTTTTGGCTGGGACATATCACATGGAGTCAGCTGTGGAGTTTTCTACATGTGCCGGGTACATGCTGGCATCAAATTCAGATTTAAGAGCTTTTTGGATTTGTGGATACTCTGTCATTTGCCACATCATCCCATGTGCTATATCATAAGACCCTTTCATCTCTATGTGGCCCAAGCTGGCCTCAAACACATAGCTGCAGACTCCTGAGTGCTGGGGTGACAAGCATGACGACTGTGCCTGGCTGTCTTCAAAGTCCCAAAAGAGAAATGATATAGCTGAAAGGCGAGTGGTACCTCTGCATGTAATGAGCAGAGTAATAGCCTTGTAGAGGCGCCCTTGAGAGCACTAGTCCTGATGGGAACGGGTACCGTGCTGGGAGAGAGGGACTGAAGTAGGCATTCTGGGTCAAATAAATTCTGACATCTCTAGTGTTGGTCTGAAGTTATGTGAAGTTCTATTATAAGATAGAAAAGTAGATAATTTAGAGTTTAAAGGGATTTGGAGTAGACTAAAGGTCAATGTGGCCAGAGAAGATAATGGTGAGCTGATGCAGAAAGATGATACACTGAGTTCCTGCCGTGGTCCAAGGTGGGCAGTGGGCATAGGTGCTCTTAGTTCCAGCATGAGCGTGAGAGTTGTGCATACAGAGAGAGCATCAGTAAATATGGTAGGCTTTTGTTTTCTAAGTATTAAAACGTTTTCTTTTTCTTAACCCTCAAGGCAAATGAAAAGAAAGTTGATCAGCCTCCAGAAGCCAAAAAACCTAAAATAAAGGTGGTGAATGTTGAGCTGCCTGTAGAAGCCAACTTGGTGTGGCAGTTAGGGAGAGACCTTCTTAACATGTATATTGAGACAGAGGTAAGTGCTTTCCTTACACACTTCTGTTGGTTGTTCCTGCATGCCTTACAGTCTCAACGGTGAGAGACTGAGAGCGCGCGATCAAGGTCCACTGTCCCTGAGATGAGTGCAGTGAGTTTAGAGATCTAATAAAAAGTCCGCGCTGTTTTAACTGTAGGAGTGTGGTGACCTGTGGGGTGACCTAACACTGTTAGAAAGCAGCGTCTGCAACCCTCAGTTGTTGAGGTGTGGTTTGGATCTCTGAAGGCTGACTGCCTCCTTCCCGATCCGACAGGGTAAGATGATCATGCAGGACAAGCTGGAGAAGGAGAGGAACGACGCTAAGAACGCTGTGGAGGAGTGCGTGTATGAGTTCAGGGACAAGCTGTGTGGACCATATGAGAAGTTCATATGTGAGCAGGTACACCTGGGCTCTGCCAGCAGGGATTAATAGTCACTCTGGGCCTGTGCTCACTTGAGTCTGGCAAAAACAAACTGAGCAGGGTCCTAGAGAGGCTCACCTGCTGGGAGTGTTGATGTCACTCAAGTAGTGGTCACCATCCAGGAGACCAGAAACATCTGCTCTGGAGTCTCTGGCATGTTACATAGGGGGCCTAAAGATAAATAGGAATCCTTGTGCTTCTATGCTGATGTTGTCAGGCGGCCCTCTGCCCCCGTGTGACACCACTGTAGTATCACTGAGTTGCACTGTCCCTTTCCTTGCTTATGTGAAGCTCTGGGTAAATCCAGATGTGCAACTGTGGGAAAGGCTGACTACAACCTAGTGTGGTGTGGGGAGTGACTTAGACTTGGGTTAGGACCTCTCTAGCCTGAGCCCTGAGTTGTGCTGCACTGGGCTTTGGTTGCCACCTATGCCTGACATGATTGAGTTGATTGCTTTGGAGAGTGGGGACACAATTGCTCCTCCATGACCCAAGCATTGGGTGTATAGATGACGGGGAGTTGGGTTTCTTGGGTACAGCATTGTGAGTCAGAAGTGGTGTGCTAAAATCGTGTAAGACAGAAGCCATGATACCAGTGTCTGTTGTGACGTCATATGACTCTAGGTAATGTGAAGGGGGAACCCAGTGTCTTCCCCGTGAGCTACCTGGGGTCACTGCTGAAATGCATGCTTGGGTTAAGAACCTCTGAAATAGACTGCCACTGATCTCTGTCCTCTATATACAGGAACACGAGAAGTTTCTGAGGCTTCTCACAGAGACAGAAGACTGGCTGTATGAGGAGGGGGAGGACCAGGCTAAGCAGGCATATATTGACAAGTTGGAAGAGTTGATGGTAAGCGCTGCTCTCCCCCAAATGGTACAACTTGCATGGTAAGCCATAGGTGTTTATTAAAGTGTAAGTTTGGCAATTGTTAACTGCTGTCCATTTTAGAAAATGGGTGCTCCTGTTAAAGTCAGATTTCAAGAAGCTGAGGAACGACCGAAAGTGTTGGAGGAGCTGGGGCAGCGCCTGCAGCACTACGCCAAGATTGCCGCGGACTTCAGAGGCAAGGTGGGTGCTGCTCATCCCAGGGAGTGAGCTAGACTTAACCAACGTGGCCTAGGGTCTCTGTGCTGAATAAATGTTTCTCAGGGTTTCCGACTGTGGTGGATTTGACCTTAGGGAAAGTGGCTCTGAGTAGATGTGGCTGCCAATAATCTCTAGAGTGTCTTGTGTGTTTTCTGTCCAGGATGAGAAATACAACCACATTGATGAATCTGAAATGAAGAAGGTTGAGAAGTCTGTTAATGAGGTGATGGAGTGGATGAATAACGTCATGAATGCTCAGGCTAAAAGGAGTCTGGATCAGGACCCTGTTGTGCGCACTCACGAAATCAGAGCGAAGGTCAAGGTGGGTGTGGTGCCGGCTACTGACCGGACTCATTCAGCTTGACACACTAGTGCCTCCCCTAGAAATCCTGGCCGCCTCTGGGCCAGCACTGCTTCCTTAATTCAGTGTTGCCATTTAGAGCTGTTCTGTCTCCATCTGTCCTGGTTGGCAGCGTGTCCTTGAACCTTATATGTGCCAGCAGTTGTATGTCCTTTGAGGGAAGGAAGTGGGGTGACGGGGTCAGGATGCTGTGCTGTGGAGAGCAGGCAGGTGGGCATTTGACCAGGGACAGCCTGAGAGAAAACAAAGGGAGTACTTCCTGTCAAAAATGGTGCACACAGACAAGGAAGACCAAGGGGAAGCGGGCCTTCTCAGCCACTTGAAGTACTAGACTCCACATACGGATATGTCATCTTGAAGTGACTTAGCCTTGCGTCATTGTCCCTTCCCCGCTGTGGAGTTCATAACTCCTGTTTTATGTTACAGGGATATATTAGCATCTATAGCTACCTAGCATGTCCCCGAAAAGCCATAGGAGGTAATCAGTTTGATTAGGATTGTCACTGTGGTTTATATATGCAGGGTTGATGAGGAGAGTGGACTTGGGTTAGAAAATACTGGGTCGGGTGTGTGAGGAAGTCGTCGAATTAACTAGGTGGTCTCTCTCAGTTACCTTAATGACTGACTGACTTTGTTTTCATAGGAATTGAACAATGTTTGTGAACCTGTTGTAACTCAACCCAAACCAAAAATTGAGTCACCTAAACTGGAGAGAACTCCAAATGGCCCAAATATTGACAAGAAAGAAGATTTAGAAGGCAAAACTAATCTTGGTGCTGAAGCTCCGCATCAGAACGGTGAATGCCACCCTAATGAGAAGGGCTCTGTCAACATGGACCTGGACTAGGCTCTGCGCTGCCTTCCTCCCCAATTCATGAAATGTGTTTGCCATAGGATGTGATTCTGTATAACAGACCGAGTCTATTTATATTTTCTTTTTAAGACTGTCTTGTGTATTATGAGGGGAAAAAGGAAAAGCTGGAGTCTGCAGTCTCTGACCCTAACAAGGAACGACTCTGGGGACAGGTTCCTGTGGAGTTGCGACCCACGCTGAACTCTGTCCAGTATCGCTGCTCACACGCTGCTGCGGAGGAGGAGGAGGAGGAGGAGGTGGGTTTGTCTTCTGAGGAAACTGCACTGACGGTGGGAGAGCTGGGATCAGTCTTTAAGCAGTTATTCTTGCCAAGGGTTTTTTTGTTTTGTTTTGCATTTTGCTCTTCATTTCCGCATGTGTGTGGCTGTGGTTGTTTATAAATGAGACCAAGTCTGATTTGCATAAGGGCTTTCAAAAATTAAGTCTGTCCTGTAGAGTGATTCTGCTTTCATTATTACCAAGTCAAGAGTACAACAGAGCTAGTAAACTGTAGTCGCATGCGAAGCAGGGCTGTAACTATCACCACACATGCACTGTCCCGTGGAGGTGTAACACGGGGGACGTGTGGATCATGTGACCATTGTGAACACCTTGTGAGCTTTGAAATAAAGTCCACCCTGTGGTGTCATTTCTAAGCTGTTGGCCTTGTCATTGACTTGGAATGGCATTGGGGAAAGGAGTCAGTCTTAAAGAATAGTGCCTGCTGGCCACATTGGAAACCTAGGCACAAAGCCCCACCTAGAAAAACCCTGCTGGTACCTACGGCCATCTTGCCCTTGTCCTCTCTGCCTGACTGGTTGGGTGGGTCTGCTAGTGTCTACTATCGTGCTCTACAACCAACAACCCAGAAGTTAGCCTGTAAGTGATGGTCCAATAGAGTTCTTTGATCTCAGGTGGTGTGGCTCCCTTGGGCAGAGCATCATGATGGTTGTGGGCAAGTGGTAGGGGAAAATTCTTCCCCTTCTGTCAGATTGAAAGAAGAGAAAAAGCCCATCTGCCCCCAGTGCCGCCTTCAAAGACAAACCTTCCTGCTAGGCCCTGACCAGTTTCCCCAGCAGTGGGGTGCCACCAGCTGCTGACCTCACCCAAACACAAGGCTGACGAGATTAGCTTTAGTCTTCAGTTTGGGCACTGGGAAGCTTGACACCTAATGTGCACTGGCACCATCCTGGAGGTTTCTGACCATGTTGGTTGATTTTGGTAGTTCTAACAAAAGTGCCTGAGGGTCGGCATGTTATAAAAGGATCCGTTTTGGAAGCTTCAATACAATTAGCATAGCACTAGCTCCGGAAAATTTCCTGACTGCATCACAAAATGGTGGATGCAGGGGTGGGGGTGGGGGTGGTGGAGTGATGCACATTGGGAGGCAGGAGCAATGGGATCTCTTGGGGCCAGCCTGGTCTACACAGAGAAACCCTGTCTTGACCCATATGCACACATGCACCCAATGGTGAATGCCCTCAAGGATGGGTTAGAGAGAGCACTGCTGTGTGGGGAGCCAGAAAGACTAGAAGCTGCTAGGCCTGTCTCTTTTATGACAGTCCTCTGGAGCAATGAGCATGTTCCCTGAGATACCTATTAACCCCTGAGGGCACCGCATCCGGGAACCTCGTGCTTCTCTGTTCTTTTTAGATGTAAAAATATTTTGTGTGGACAAATGCATTCATAGACATGCACTTGTCCATGGAAGCTAATAGAGGGCATTAAATCCCCAGGACTTGGGGCTCTGGGACATGTCGGTACTGGCAACCACTGCACTCTGATCCTCTGCAAGGGCATCCGGTGATCTTAGTCACCGAGTGATCTCGACAGCCCACAGATCCTATCTAGTTCTAGAAGGACATGGCATGTCCAGCGTATGAACTCTTAAGTCTTGTCTAAGCAGCGCCATTTCTAGTGTGCTTGAGGTTGTCTTCAGAATCAGTAAAATACACAACAGAGAAGGTACAGAAATGGGCTCAGCTGAGTGGGGAGGGAGGAAGCTCTGGACAAGATTACCAAATGCTTGCTTGATAGCTCACACACCTTCATCGAGATCCTGGTGGTTTCCCATAGTCCACAGGACCTCCTACCTCAGCTCTGTAAAAGCACCTGCCTCCACGTGGTGCTGTGTAGATGAACTTGCCCAGCGAGCACCCGGTGAGGTCTGATGACAGCTAGTGAGCTACCTGCTTGTTCATCCCTAGTGTCTCCAGTACCCCAGCATTGCCCACACAAGCACGGTCCCACTTTGGTGCTGTCTGAAAAGCATGGTTTCCTAAACCAACACAGCCATGAGACAGGAGCATACCTTTCTCCATGATTGGTGAACCACACGGCCACTGGGTGTTTAGTGGAAATCCAGTCTGTTACTGTTGAGTACCCAGGACTCTCTGGCTTCAGGTGTATCTGTGAGCCAGAAGGTGCCAAGGATGTCTAGAAAATCAATTTGTAGCACCAGATGGTTCTTTCTGGTCCCAAAATGTGCTGACAGCTGAGGGTCTCCCGAGTTGTACATTTACCTGACTTGGTTGAGAAGCACTTTCTCAGAGGGTAGTGGTGGAAAACTTGGACACACTCAAAGGAAGAGAGATTTCAAAGGTAAAATAAGAACTACATGATGTGCTTTGAAACCATAATTCTTGGGCTCTGGAGTAACAATAATACACATCTGGAGACAGAGAAGAGTGAGGCCAGGAGTCAGGGTTAGGTGACTTGGACAAGGTTGAGCCAAGGAGGAGTCTCTGTAAGGATGCAGAGCCTACACTTGAGGTCACGGGGTGGTTATCCGGTAATCAGGGTTAGGGTTAGGGTTAAGTGGTTTTAGCAAAGCCTGTGAGGCTCCCTTTAGCATTCTAAGCTCCACCCACAGTAGTTACCTGGCAACAGCCAGGTATGCTCCTCCCCACGGTTACTTGGCAACAGCCAGGTGGGCCTGGCCCACAATAAAAGGGGCTGCTTGCCCCACGCCTTGCTCTCTTGCCTCTTTTCTTGCCTCTCCCTCTTGCCCCCTCTCTCCACGTGGTCATGGCGAGCCTCTACTTCTCTACTCTCTTTCCCCCTCTCTGCCTTTCTCTGCCTCTACTACCCTCTTAACTCCCTCCTCATGCACTGAATAAACTCTATTCTATACTATACCTTCGTGTGGCTGGTCCCTCAGGGGGAAGGGATGCCTCGGCATGGGCCCGCCGAAACACCCCCTTCCCCCACACCTCACCACACCCCCATAGAACATATCTCCTATATCTTTATCTTTTTATAAACACATCACTCCCTACTTTACTATAACCTCTGAGTTTTTCTGTTTGTTGCTTGTGGCTTGACACAATTCCTTTTGGATTCTGACAGTTTTCACACAAATTTTATATATATATACACACACACACACACACACACATATATATGTGTATATATATGTATATGTATATATATGTATATATACATATACATATATATATCCCTCTCAGAAAACATCTTTTAACAAAACTCTAAATATCAAATCAATGCATATTCCCATGATGCTCTCTTTGTTTATATAGGCAGAAAGCAATGCAGTGAACTTGCAGCCACTCCCTCTCTGGCTCAACACACATCTTCCCAAGTCCCTCTCACAGCAGGGCCTTCTCAGCCTGACGCAGCTTCCACCATGCTCAGGAAAACACTCTCTGACACAATCTTTTCATCGGGTTCCATTCTCTCACAAAATGTCCTTGACGACTATTTCTTGGGTCTGAGATACACTCAAAGATCACAGACTGACTGGGGTTACCCTAATCAGCCCATTTTGTGATCCAAGCTTTGTCTGAGAATTTTTGGATGCTCCCCACCTACCAAACAGAAGCGTTTAACCCCAAGAGTAGTTTTAAAAGAGACCAGTCACGTTAGAGCCATTGAAGAATTAAAGGTAGCCTACTGAAAAAGGCAGACATTGCGTCCAAAGCATTTGGCTATCCGACCATTAAAGCTACTGGGACGATCTAATGACTGAAGTCCTATTTGTCCTTATTGAATGGTCCATATCTAAGATCACATGATTTCTGGGCTTAGCAGTCACAAGAATAAAACTTATGATACCTCTCCTAGTTGCACAGTGTTTCGTGTATAGACAGCAAAACGTGTCTGTTCTGCACTCTTGAACTGATGCACTTTGAACAGCAGCGGACTGTGTTCTGGTCATGCTTCCCACAATTCCTAGCTGCCTGGGATGTCTACCACACATGGTCCGATGGGTGGACTATAGGAAGAATCGAGGCCGCGTCATTTAAGGAGGCAGGACTCCGGGTGTGGCGCTCACAAGGCCAAGTTGCAGCAGACCAAGCAGGCAGTGGTCCAGGCAGCAGGTGTGGATGCGCAAATGTGTTCCACATGAACCCAAGTGGAACTTGGGTGACACCTGCCTCTGCTCAGCATCCAGCCTCATTCTCCCAAGTGGTGGAATGTGGCACGATCTTCTTCATTTTGGTAGACGGTATTTGTTGAATGGCTAATAGAGAAGCTCCATACAGAAACCTTCAGAAGGCTAGTACTGAAAGGATCGACCAGGAAACTAGAACAGAGACAGTACCTATGAGGGAGCACAGGACAGGGACGCTGCAAGACCCTGCTTCAATGACTCCTCGTTCTCTACTTAGGACAATAAGACCTAGCCTCTTCTCTTAAAAGAAACCAAGGCAGGGGAGGCGGGGTGGGGGTGGGGCTTTGGTAGGAGGGGCCATGATGCTCCCAAAATCTATTCTTTGACCTGGTAGTTTCAAATGTACATGCCCCCCCCCTTTCTGATATGTAGTTCCATACAGGGACGGCCCAGAAGTAATCAGGATTATGGGAGGGCAACCTTTACCTCTCCATCACTACCCCCCAGGAGCCCCTCCCCCGGGGACCCTCTCCCACCCCCACCTCCTTGCCTCGCCCTTTCTTGGTTATTGTGCTACTTCATAGAGACGCACATCTCTATGCCACCAACTGCATGCTCTCTGAAAGCAAGAGCAGACTCCTAGTTCTGTTTGAGTCCCCAAATCTTACCAAAAGCCTGACATACGTATGAAATGTGCCCGGCGTGAGGGAGCGAAAATAGCAGTTCCGCACTGCCAGCGCTCCGTGTGCCCCGGGGAAATCTGCGTTCCTCTAGAAAACATGATGCCTGCCTGCGTTAGCTTTCTGGGCCTGCAGCTGGTGCACAGGAGCCAAAGGCTGCCTGCAAACACACATTTATTCTCTCGTAGCTCTGGAGACCAGAACTGTGAAACCAGATGTGAGTATAACTGTGCGCCAGAGATGTCTAGGGACATTCTGCTCCCTCTTCCAGCCTCTGGGAGCTACCTGGCTTACTCTCTCCTCCCCCTTTTCCTCCCACTCCTCCTCTTCTTTCTCCTCCTACTCCTCCTTCCTCCCCTCCTCCTCTCCCTTCTCCTCCTCCCCTCACTTCCCCCCCCCCCTTTTATCCCCATATGTCTCTTATAAGGACACCAGAGAAATGCACAGTGATTTATCTCAAGATCAGGAACATACTTGAGTCTGCAGAGGTCTTTCACTGGCAGCCCAGGAGGGGTCGGGAGGTGGCGGTGCGAGGGGGGGGTGGTGTTGGAGGACACCGTAGTCACCATTACCTTTGATCTGCCTACTGAACTGATCGCAGAGGAACTGACCCGCAGCTCCTAGGAGCCACACCTAGCCTCTCCTGAGTCTCTGGGTTGAGAAAAGGCCATGCCCCTCCTGGATGGATCTCTTATCTCCTACAGCAAGTGGATGAACCTCTGGAGGCCCCAGTTTCCTTGTTGGTAAGATGGCTGCAAACCGTGTCTATTCCCAGGGTATTGCTAGGAATTGAGGAGAAACTCCATCTGTCTGAAAGCAGGCCTCCCTGGCAAAAAGCACACTAGCAAAGCGTCTTCTCTGTTTCCAGCAGCCTCCCCAGGAAGATGCCCTAAGTGGTAGGTGGCCCGTTGGAGGAGCTGTCTGGGGGCCACTCGCTGTGGCCACCTGCTCTGGGTTTCCTCCACCCAGTGAGACATTGACGTTCCAGAAAGAACACTGCGAATCCGATTTATTCTCTGAAATTTCAGCTCTAATTGCTTCAGAATGAGCCCACATGGGCTGAGATCATTTCTCATCTTGTTCTTTTCTGAGCCTCAGGATCAAGCCTTAATCTCAGCCAGACTTTTCCATTACACAGGAAGGAACTGGCCAAGCAAGGAGGTCGAGGTCCTTAGCACTCAGGCAAGAAACTGCTCCAGGATAAGAGTTTCTTCCTTTCTAACAGCTTGACTTCTCTTTCCTGGCTGCAGACACTGCCAGGGAGAGAGTCAGAGCCTGTAACAACAGACTGATCTGGCTTCTCCCGGAGAGCAGACACACAGGCAAGCTCATGGCACTGGAGGGCCTGGTAAACACTGGGCCATTTGAGCTCCGGCATCTTCCAGCAAGGCTTTCTTTGTGCTGACAATAGTCTGAGGGGAGAGAACAAGTGTGAGGATTCTTCGGGTGTCTGAAGGCTGGCAGCTACAAGAGCCCCCCCATTGAGCACGCCGGCATGCCTTCCGAGTACATGTGTCTGTGTAATTCCTTTCCCTGGACTATCTCTCACCAAGTCTTTCCTTCTGGTCATTTCTAGGTACCCTGGAAAGCCGGCTACTCCCATCTTCTTGTTCCGATGGCTCCCACAACCCAACACCATTTCAGTCACACTGAACTACTCAAAGCCAGAACGGCCCCTCTTCTCTCTTCCTCGAGGGCTTTGTTCTTTCATAGTCTTACCTCTGCACTTTTTTTTTTTTCTCCTGGCCTTCTTTATTGACAAATCAAGAACCTATTAGGGAACAGACTTTTAACATCAGCATCTCAGCCGGGCAGTGGTGGCACACATCTTTAATCCCAGTACTTGAGAGGCAGAGACAGGCAGATTTCTGAGTTCGAGACCAGTCTGGTCTACAGGGTGAGTTCCAGGACAGCCAGGGCTACACAGAGAAACCTTGTCTCGAAAACAAACAAACAAACAAAAACATCAGCATCCCCCTTTACACACAGGGGCTTGGTGAGCACCTGGCAGGCCATGGGAACATGGTATCTGTGAAGGTGGATTTGGGCTTTGGACTGGGCTCTTAACCCCAAGATATCTATCAAGTGTTCTGAAATGAAGTGCTCCCCATTTCTGATCTTCAGTGTGTCCCTCTGTGCTCTTCTGGTGTCTTTCAATGCCATTGGAATCAGAGCAGTGCTGGCCTCAAGAGTGACTGAGGACACGGTCCCTCTTCTGCTTCTAGAACACGGAAGAGTGATGTGTTTATAAAAAGATAAAGAGAGGAGGGGGGATATGTTCTATGGGGGTGTGGTGAGGTGTGGGGGAGGGGATGTCTCAGCGGGCCAAGGCATCCCTTTCCCCTGAGGGACCAGCCACATGATGGTATAGTATAGAAAGAATAGAGTTTATTCAGGGCATGGGGAGGGGAGTTAAGAGGGTAGTAGAGGCAGAGAAAGAGGGGGGGGGAGGAGAGGAGAGGAGGAGTAGAGGCTAGCCATGAGCAGGTGGAGAGAGGGGGGAGAGAGGGGCGAAGAGGTGAGGGGACAGAGCAGGAGCAAGAAGGGAAGAGCAAGAGAGCAAGAGCCACTTTTTAATTTTTAAAATTATTTTTATCTCATATGTATGGGTGTTTTGCTTACATATGTGTCTGTGCACTGTGTGTGTGTGTGTGTGTGTGTGTGTGTGTGTGTGTGTGTGTGTGTGTGTGTGTGTGTACAGTGCCTGGGGAGACCAGAAGACCCCCTGGGACTTGATCACAGATGGTTTTGAGTTGCCATGTGGGTGCTGGGAACTGAACCTGGGACCTCCGACAGAGCCACAAGTGCTCTTAACCAGAGTCACCTTTTTGGTCCCCCCCTTCTTTATTTTTAATTGCGATACTAATTGCATTGTATAAGTGACCTGAACCAATTACATATTTCATGCATTTACACTGCTGTGCAGCCACCATCACCGTTCATTTCCAGAACTTTTAGTTTCCTGAGACAGAGGCTCACGCAGCCCAAGGCTAGCCTTTGGCCTTTTCAACTCCCTATATAGCTGAGGGTGATGCTGGACTCCTGGTTTTCCTGCCTCCGCCTCCCAAGTGCCATGGTCAGCTTCTAAACTCTTCCACCTCACAAAACTGAAAACATATGCAGCACCCCTTCTTTCCCTTCTCCTCAGCCTCTAATGGCAGCCATTTTACTTTGACTCAATGAGTCTGATAGCTCTGGGTATCTCGTACTTTGGAATCAGGCAGTAGTTGTCATTTTGCGACTGGTTGGTTTTACTTAGCACAATATCCTCCACCTCATACACGTGGAAGCACTTCTGTCTCCTTCTAAAACCCCTGTCAAGTGGCCACACCCTAATATTCACACTAATATTTCTCAGGCATCAGCATGAATCCCCTCTCTCTCTCCAAATACTCTCCCATCATCCCCTGCACCAACGTTCCCACGATGCTTCATGCTCCTCCCATCATGCAAGAGCCACTCGATGAAGCAACGGAGGCTGGCGACCTGTCTTTCCTTTTTCAGGGCAGTCTCCTTTCTGTTTGTGGGTGTGTCCCCTGTGTTTTGTTACAGTGCAGTGTAGGCACAGAGCAGCCCCCAACACATATTGTGAAGCGGGATGATCTTCAACAAAACCCGGAGTGCTCAGGGGGAGTGAGGGGTACTTAACCCTGCTTCCTACAACGTGATTTGTCTCTGGACCTCTGACGCCATCTTGGTCCCTTGTTCTCTGGCCCGGTCTGCATTCTCTGCCATTTACTCTGTGCACATCCTTTCGGGCCGTGTGTTCGCCTCCCTGGTACCATTTCTCTGGAAATGGTTCATTCCTGTGCCTCACCTTACCCTGCTGAGCCAGGGAAGCATCATCTCCCAGACATCTTCCCACCATTCTGTTTAAACTTTAAAGGGACCCCAGGCAACAAGCTCCTCGGTGAGTTGCCCTAGCACCAACCCTGAGGCTGTATCCTACAAGCCATGGATGCTTGCTTCACAATCATCTGCCACTTGCCCAAGGCATCCCCGTGTTTAGAGCAGGTACAGTCTGTGTTTTCTTTTTACGTTCACAGAAAAGCCCAAGGCTTGGTCTCAGAGGAGAGCTATTAGAAAGCTAAAGAACAGCGAGGCTCTCTCTGTGCCTGGCCACCTACTACTAGTGATTTAACTTCAGGTAAGCAGCATGGCCTCCCTGAGCCTCAGTTACCTTAGAGATCCCCAGTGGGGCGTCTTCAGTGATATAATGAAAACTGAACAAAGTCTTATTGAATTTTCAGCCTAAATGTCCAAGATGGCCTCCGGTGGGAGGGCCTCCACATACGGGCCTCATTGACACAGTGGAGAAAGGAGCGGCTTGTCCTATGGGCTGCAGATGAGGTCTTCCCCTTTCCCACCTGTGATCTCTCTTGCTTTCTCTGTCTAGTCAAGCCACACACGGAAAACGTGATTTGACTTCCAGAGAATCAGTTACATAAAGAATCAATGCAGTAGATGCTTTCTAAAAGGACCCGGTGGGACCTGGTGGTCTGAGGACTCTGTCAATACCCTTCCACCAATGCTCGACAGTCCTATGTGCTAGTTCCCATATGCTAAACAGCTTTCTACCCAATGCGGAGAGGTGTGCGCCTAGCCAGAACCAGCTGTGTCTGTTTTCCCACCTGCCCATGTCTCTAGGAGACCTGATAGTGATTCCAAATTTATCTGAACAAAGCAAAAATTATATTCATGTGAGAATAATGACAAAAACCAAGAAGCTTTTGCCAGGGCTGAAGGCGCTCAGCTGGCGGATGACGGAGAACTGAGGATAAATGATGGTTTGGGGAAATTCTAGAAATTGGGACGAACATTGCACTTCCATGCCTGGCGGAGGTCTGCTTCACTTTTGTAAAAGCAGAGTCAAAGCTCATGTCTGGTGCATTGACCGTCTAAAGACCGGTGAGTGAATGGGCAGTCTTCATGGTGCAGATCGGAATGGCGTGTCTTTGAGGAAAGAGGCATCTGGAAGCAAAAGAGGGCCTGTGGAGGTGTGTAAGGAATGGGGCTCAGATGGGCGGTGGTGGTGCACACCTTTAATCCCAGCACTCCGGACGCAGAGGCAGGAGGATCTCTGTGAGTTTGAGGCCAGCCTGGTCTACAGAGTGAGTTACAGGACAGCCAACTCTACCTGCCTTGAAAAACAAAACAAAACAAAAACCAGGGCTCAGTCTGCAGCTCCTGGCCACCTTGCTAACTCAATTGGTCCAGGGAGGAGATGCTAACGGTGTCGGTGGACAGGACAAGAGCCTCCTGTTTCCAGTCTCCAACTCACATCACATTCCAGTACAGCATCACACCTGCCATCTTACCGTATCCCATACCTTCTTCGGAGATCTCCAAGTATATAAACAGGAAGTTGAAATGATTCATAGTCACAGTTACTAAATTCCAAGTCTGTGTTGTTTTCCCATAAATTAGCTATTTGACCCAGACAAACTTCGGATTGGTGGCTTCCAGACACCTTCTAGCACGATTCATCACGGTAGGCGGAGTTTCTGGGTGCCAGACCCTCGAATTCTACAAGCACCCAAAGCATTTTACATCCTTAGTTTCTGAGGCAGAGCTTGCTACTTGTCTACTAGAAACCCTTTCTCACCCTCCTCTCCGCAGACATGGCTTCAGTTATGACCAGCTGTGGTCACGTGACTAGGTGCTGTCCCTTAAGATGAGAGCAGAAGTAAGCAGGCACTCCTAGAATATTCCAAAAGGCATGGTGAGCCAGCTGAAGAGTACATGCCCTGGATCCCAGACTCCCCATGCCCCTGTTTGTCTTTCAGGGGTGTAGGTGAAAGGCATGGGGTCCCTGTAGCTGTCTCTACTGTTAGATACTGTGCAGATGGAAATAGTCTGTCTGGACAGGGGAGGAACTTGGGCTCTTGATGAATGTGGTGAGGATGGAGCCGTCACTCATCCAGGCACTTAACTTAAATTCTATGGTGAGAGCAGCATCAGAGGACGTGGAGGGGGATTTTTCTTTGGGTCTCTTGGTGACCTAGAACTAGAGAGGAATGTCACAGGGAACTGGAGGGGAACACTCTGTGTCTCTAGAACCTGCCATGTCCCAGTGTAGGGACCTGGAGTGCATATGGACTTTGAGGTAGCCTGGGATTTGTAGCCTTGGGAGTTTTGGGGCCCCAGACACTCAGGGAGACAAAAGGGCTATATAGGGTACCTGTGTGAGAGATGGTGAGGCCACACTGCCTCATGTGCTGCCAAGGCCAGAAACACCAGCTACAGAGCTGTCGGCAAAGACAAATGGATGGGTCTGGGTCATGGGCGGTAGCCTGACAAAATGGGGTGGGGGTGTTAAATCATGTAGGTAAGATGCTCAGTGGGTGACACTTGAGTAGTGACTTCAGTTGTACTCACAGGCTGGGGGAGCTTTGAGACAAATAACACATGTAGGAAACAGAGGGCTAGCAGACCTCAGCCAAGGACCAATGCATTCTTTGGGGGCGGGGGGTGAGAAAGGGGGCAGCTCCTTTGACCTGCCCAATTGTCCAGACTGACCTGCCATGGTAAAACGCAGACCATCGGCTTTTATCTGCTTTCAACTCCGATTCATCAATGGGACCTTCTGGGAAAGGAGGGTTAAGGGTCTTCTCAGTCTGGAGGAAGAAGACAGAGATGTGAGAGCAGAAGCCATGACCACTCTAGTAACAGGGACCAAGAGTCAACAGTGGGGGATGTGGCTTTTCCCTGTTAGAACAAGTCTCGGGCTGGCTGAACTGGCCAGAGGACAGAACTTTCCATGGAGCCTTTGTATTGTGTCCCTGTGCCAGCTGGTATGTGGTGTTTTCCTGTGAGCTCTTCTTAGCATCTAGTCAACTCACTTGGACTACGGTTGTATGAAATCTCTTGGCATTTTGGAAGAGGCACTATCAACATCCAGAGTCCAGTGAACACATTTAAGTTTTTCTTAAACAGAAATTAAGACAAGCGCATAGTTTTTGAGGCTGGAAAGAAACATCTAGATTGCCTAAGACACCTTCCATTTCATAGCTCAGCAGGAGGGACTGCTAGAGATCACATGACTAATGAATGAACTGGAGCTGGGGGTCCTCTCACAAACAGCAATAAAATTCCTTATTCTGCAATTTTTTGGTTTGGATTCCTGGTCCAAATACACAGTGTAAAGGCTTGGAGTTTTGTTTTCCGTCCATTTTATCTTAGAAGCAACTTTGTGGTGTTTTGAATGAGACGTCGCCTGTAGTCTTGCTTCTATTACGGTTTTTGTAGCTGCAATGAAACACCATGACCGACACAAACTGGGGGTGGAAGAATTTATTTGGCTTAGACTTCCAAATCATATCAAAGGAAGTCAGGACAGGAACTCAAGCAGGGCAGGAACCTGGAGGCAGGACCTGACGCAGAGGCCATGGAGGGGTGCTGCTTACTGGCTTGCTCCCCATGGCTTCCCAACCTGCTTTCTTATAGACCCAGGACTACTAACCCCGGGAGGGGGGTGGCATCACTCACCAATCAATCACTAATTAAGAAAATTCCCTACAGGCAGATCGTAAGAAAACATTTTCTCAATTGAAGTTCCCCCCTTTGAGATGCCCCCAGCTTGTGCCAAGTTGCCATAAAACTAGCCAGGACACTTGACCCCTTGTCAACTTGACACAAAAACATCCATAGCCATAACCCTTCCTTTCTTGTTCATTCCCAAGATCACACATTAATATCAACATCACAATATAAAACATTTTTACAATCTTTAAAAGTCCCGTAGTCTTCCCAGCCACAAAACCTTCGACCTACAATTTGTCCTGCCTGCAAGACGTCCTGAAGAAAAGGTGGCACAGAACTTGTGGGAGTGGCCAACCAATGACTGGTCCAACTTGAGACCCATGCCATGAGAGGGAACCAACGCCTAACACTGCCTGGAGGGCCAGGAATCAGAGGCTGGATAACCTAGGGTAAGAAAGACTCAAACAAGACTGGCAATTTAAAAAGAAGTGATTTCTAATGATACTCTGCTAGACTCATAGACTGGAGCCTAGCGTCATCGTCATCAGAGAGTCTTCATCCAGCAACTGATGGGAGCAGATGCAGAGGCTCACAGCCAGAGCTGGGGTGGGGGTCTCTCCAGAAGAGAGGGAGGAAAGATTGTAGGAGCCAGAGGGGTCAATGACACCACATGAAAACCCACAGAACCAGCTAACCAGCTTCACAGACTGAACTGGCAATCAAGGAGCATGTATGGGTCTGACATAGGATCTCTGCATATCTGTTATAGCTATGTACCATGGTGTTCTTGTGGTTCTCCTAACAGTGGGAAGGGGGATATCTCTGACTCTTTTGCCTGCTTTTGCGATTCTTTTTACTTCTACTGGATTGTCCTGTCCAGCCTTAATATGAAGGTGTAGGAAAACTCCGCTAATTAAGGTGGAAGTCAAACATGACTGGATAACCTCTAAGCTCAGTGCAATAGGGAAGACGCCATCGGCAGGACTTCCCCTTCTCTGACCTTGTTTGGGGAATTCAAACACACACACACCCCCCCCCCCCCCCATGTCTCTACTTGAGGAATGTCACATAGCCTCAGTTAGATTATAGGATCAACTTTATTTCTCCTGATAAGAACCCATTCAGCTAGCTCCTGAGATTCCTGAAATGCTTCCCCATGCTAATGAGGCATCTCAGTACCCTAAGCCTTCAGCCAATGACCTTTGCCCATCCTGGATGTTCCTACCTACCATCCCCCAGAACTTTTCTTTTTTTGGTTTTTCGAGACAGGGTTTCTCTGTGTAGCCCTGACTGTCCTGGAACTCACTCTGTAGACCAGGCTGGCCTCGAACTCATAAATCCACTTGCCTCTGCCTCCCGAGTGCTGGGATTAAAGGCGTGTGCTCACTGCCCGGCCATCCCCCAGAACTTTATAAGCCTTGAATCACCCAAAGTTAAGTTGATCTGCCTCTTGGCAGCTGGTCCCGATGTGGTCATTACCATATGTACTCAACGTTTTGGGCTTCCAAAACATCAAAGCTGTACACCACCCCCAACCCCACTCCCCCCCCACGACTCCCCCCCCATTCATTGTCTCTCCTCCCTTTGCCCTCGGGACCATATTGGCTGATGAGCCATGAGGGTCAGGAGGACAACATGAAGGGATGTACTTGATCTTACTGCAACTTGACAAGCCACGTTTGATTGCCATCCCTGGGCAGCGTGCCTTTTTCTGAAGCAAAACAGAGGAGGTGTGCATTTAGGGGAGAGGAAAGGTAGTGGTAAGGGCCTGGGAGGAGAGGAGGGAGGGAAAGCTACAGCTGGGATGTAATCTATGAGAGAAGAATAAAAATAGTTTCATAGTCTTTACAAAATCAAACACCTTAAAATGCAGTCCTTTTTTTTTTTAAATGGGAAGTTTCTCTTTAAAACCTAAAAAATCATTTATAAAGTTCCACCTTTCAACTGTGGGCGCCTGTAGAATCAAAAATAAATGAAATACTCTCTTACTTCAAGATGGAAGAGCCAGTTGCAATCAAATAAAAGCAAAACCAATCTCCAACAGTATATAAATAACTCAATATCCAGTGTCTGGAGCTCACTCACAATCCTCTGGCCTCCCCCAAGGGGCTTGGGTTGCTTCTCTGGCTCAGCCCTCTGCAGCACCCACATGAAATGGGGATTTCTGGTTTTGTTGGAGACTCAATGGTGTCATGTGATGTTTTCCTGGAAGCTGTGTGGTGAAAGAGCATGTGACGTTCTGCTGGAAAGGACACCGGATTGAGAGGACTTATGATGTTTGGAAAGAGTGTAACCCAACAGACAGTGGACAACACTCTGGCCCTGGTTTGCTTTGCTGGTCTTTGCTGACAACACTGTGGCATTGGCTCGCCTTGCTTCCTTCACTGATCTTTGCTCATTGTGACTTTGTAAAGAGAAGCACACCCAAGAACTTCTGATGGTGCTCTAGCTGCTGCTTGTCGCTTTTGCGGACTCAGGCTGATCGGTGGGGGCCTCCTGGTTTCTTCTGGATTGAGCCGCTGCTGTTTATTTGTGTCTGGTGGCTTGCTAGTGGGGTGGATTGCAGGCAATGAAGATTGGAATGGCCCCAGTGTGGAGAGCTCTTAAGGCTGCTTCTAGAAATTTGGCAGGAATTTGACATTGGGCCAGGATGTGGAAGTAGGCTCAGGCAGGAATTTGACATTGGGCTAGGACAAGGAAGTAGGTTCAAGGTCTTGATCATCTTGATAAGTCTCTGAATTCCATGGGACTTTGTTTATTGCCTTGTTTGTTCCTTGACCCAGAGCTGACCTTATTCTTTACATGTACTTAGAATGGTATAAAGGCAGACTGGAGAAAAATAAAGACCTTCAGCCTCAGCACTGGTTGGAGCCATGTTATAGTGTTGTCTAATCGTCTTTTTCTTTTCAGTCCTCGCTCCCTCCCTTGAGACCCTGTTGACTGACTGAGCTGGCTTGGTCACCCCAAGGAACCACTTCTAAACAGGTCCACATCCCTCTTGTCTGATTAGCTATTTTCCTCCTCTACCTTTGATCAATTGGGCTACAAGGGTGGTTGACGTGTTTAAGAACCCTTATTAAAGTAGGTTTTGAAAAATATAAGCCTACACACACAGCTTGTCTTCCAGGCTCAGGCCAGTTCCGCTCCACACCTGCTGCTATTCGTCGTAGTCCTCCCATGGTACTGGCCTCTCCAAAACTGTTGGCGTCTCTTGCTGGAACTGGGCTGCACTTTCAACAACAGCCTCTCCTGGGCTCTCTTCATAGACTCCAGCCCTGCCACACATTGCAAAGCATAGGCTCCTTTCCTTTGTGTTTTCAAAATCAACACCACCTAAGTGATTTTTACACTACCAAGTTTGGCTGCCAGCATGAGGTGTACAAACTTTGCTGCTTCTGAACACGGCTTCTGTGTGCTGACTCTGAGGAAACACCTTCCAGAAGATTTCACCTCAAGAATGCTGGTCTCTTTTTAATCACAGCTGATTCTTCAGTCCTAGCTAACCGGAACCACAGATTCTCAACTCAAAATAGCAAATGGCCCTGACAGAGTCTTTAAACTTTCCTCTGAAACTTTACCAGCCAGGCCTCCATAGTCTTCACTGCTCTCAACATTTGTAGTTCCAATACTCAATGGCTTTTTGAGCCCAAATGTAGGGTTATGGGTCCTGCATTTGCTCCACCACAGGGCTCGCCCATCCACTCGGGGAGGCAGGATTTGGGAAGTGACAGCACTTACTCTACACTGTTTATGGGCAGGTGTTAGGCTCTAGGGTATGGGAAAGTTCAGTCTGAGATATGGGACAGCTGGAGCTGGCTTGGGGGTCCCGGGGCCTGCGAAGAGGCTGGGGCTGTCTGGTTCTCAGGCTCTTAGACATCTAGGCGCCTGCTGGATGCCTCAGAAGAGCTGAGAATGGAGTGTGGGCCCACAGGTTGGATCTAGCCCAGGGGGAGGGGAAAGGGGGAGCTCCAGCTGATCCAGTAGGGAGAGTCCTTGACTTGATGGTGGCAGGCTTGAACTTGGTGGCAGCTGCGGCTAGGAGCACAAAGAGGCCTTCTAAGGGAGATTAGATGGCGGCTCTACATTCGAAGGCCCTCTTCACGGCTCCCCACAGCAAATCCTGATTAAAAGAAGTAGTCCATGGTTTTAAGGCATTTGTCATGGTGGAAAGTGGATGTGTAAAACCATACTTCACTTCTCAGGGCGGACCTGAGGTTAAATACCTTTTGCAGGGAGGAGTGTCTGGGAAGGAAAGCTTATTGGCTAAGCCCTCCAGGCCTCTAGGTACCTCATTAAAATGGAGATCTGTCTTGAGCCTATGTGACTACAGATTACATCTTCTACATGTGGAGGGTCTTGGGGCATTGCCCTTATGTGACTGATGGCCACAAATCTATGGGGGGGCTGCAGCTAGTGACGGGCCTAGTACCTGGGAACAAGTGAAACTCCTACCATTCCCTGAGGGTTTCCAGGGTTTCTAGCATTATCTCAATCAGGAACCAGGCTGCCTTTCATGGTCCCACACCCAAATTTCCAAAGTCCTATCACAATCTTCTCCAAAACATGGTTAGGTCTGTCTTTTTGTTGTTGTTGTTTTGTTTTGTTTTGTTTTGTTTTTTGGTTTTTCAAGACAGGGTTTCTCTGTGTAGCCCTGGCTGTCCTGGAACTCGCTCTGTAGACCAGGCTGGCCTCGAACTCAGAAATCCACCTGCCTCTGCCTCCCAAGTGCTGGGATTAAAGGCGTGCGCCACCACTGCCCAGCTAGGTCTGTCACAGCAATACCCTACTCCTGGTACCAACTTGTCTCAGTTAGGGTTTCTATTACTGTGATGAAACACAATGACCAAAAGGCAAATTGGAGAGGAAAGGGTTTGTTTGACTTACAGTTCCACATCACTGTTCATCACCAAAGGAATTCAGGACAGGAACTCAAATAGGGCAGGATCCTGGAGGCAGGAGCAGATGAGGCCATGGAGGGATGTTGCTTACTGGCTTGCTCTTCATGGCTTGCTTAGTCTGCCTTCTTATAGAACCCAGGATCACCAGCCCAGGGATGGCACCACCACCAATAGGCTGGCCCCTCCCCCATGAATCACTAATTTAAAAAATGCCCTACCGGCGTGCCTTACAGCCAGATCTCATGGAGACATTTTCCATTTTCTCAATTGAGAAATCTTCCTTTCAGATGATGCTAGCTTGTGTCAAGCTGGTAGTACTGTTTGGGAGTCTTAGGAGCTGTGGCCTTCTTGAAAGAAGGGTGCCACTGGAGGTGGGCTTTGAGTGTTTAAAGACTGGTGACATTTCTAGTGCACTCTTGTCTTGACTTGGGGCTTGCAGAGTGTCACCCCACTCCGAGTTAGTCTATAGGGTGTGAGTTCTCAGCTTCTGTTCCAGGTGTCACATTATTTGCTGCCATATCTCCCTGGCATGAAGGACCCTTATCTTATACAAGATCAAAAGCACTCAGGAAGACTTAGTTTATCCTTGGAGAGCAAGCAGCACACAATAAACTAGAGTACTCTGATTTTGTTGCCCTGAGCATCCTGCCTTCTTTATCTTTCTTCCTGCCTCACTGTTTTCCTTTCTTTCTTTGTCTCTTCTTCCTCCCACTGTGCCCTCCAGAACTCTCTCCATGAACCTGAATTTTGACATCTCCCTAGATCTGTCTCTGAACTAAGAACTGGCTGGGGCTTTGTCACACACACACACACACATCCCCCCCCCCACTTTCTCTCTTCCCACCTCCGCCTGAGCTTTTGTTTGCTAAATTGCGGGCCTATCAGAATTAATGAACCCATTAGAGCTTTCCATATTGAATGCTAGCTGAAACGACTGTGTTTCTAAGTCAGCCAACAGTGCATGTCACATTCTGAGTCTCCCCAGACCGCCGCTGCGGTATCTATCCTTCGATAACCTTGAGGACAAGACTGCAGAGGAGCTTCAGGTGAGGCAGAAGCTGTTCCTGGCATGTGCTTGCCTGGATCCTTTGTTTCTATTTTGAACACCTCTGGGGCTCTAAACTGGAGTCAGTAGCTGGGTCATACTGGAAGATCTGTATTCTGTGAGGCTGCCAAGAAAAAAACCTGAAGACACACGATGATTCTGCTGGCATAGCAGGTGTCCCGCTTTGAGTTGTGACATAGCTGGCAAGCAATAGCTTATGAAATGACCTTCTTTTCAGTTTATTAAAGGGCAAGCATTTCTTGGAAATGCATATATTTCATGGAAGCTCTACATCAAGGTTGCATCTCCCAGGGCCCTCTCTCCAAATCTCTTTGCTCTGACGTTGATTCTCATGGAGTTGGGCATTAAGCCAATCATAGCTTCCCCTCGGTTATTAGATGCTTTTAAATGCATCTCAGAATAGAATGTATGGGCTGAGTGTGCAGGGTCTGCCCTTTTCAGAGTCGACATTAGGATTGAGCATGCTGCTGTGTGCCAAGGCCAGGGACAGCTGCCTTTCCATAGGCAAAAGGAGAAAAGAGCCCAGAGATCCTGTCCTTTAATCACAGATGGCCCACATGTCCTTCTGGTCCCGATCAGTGCCATAGCCCAGAATGGAGGAGACACACTCTCCTCCGGTCACCTCGGCTCGTCAGATCATGCTTTTGACTTTCTTAGCCCATGGGTGCGTCCTGCTGATCAGCAGAGAACCCACAAAGGAAACACAAGTGTTTGGGTTCAGACACCAACCTCAAACAGGACCTTCTCCTCTGTCACGTGGTCCTGCTCCTGCCGTCCTCCTGGACATCCAGCAGGAACATCTGTTTCCAGTACCAGGTGGGTAGGCATGCTCTGAGGGTCTGTCAGAATCTCAAAGGGGACTCTTGGGTGACCCCAGGAGTCAGGAGTGAAAACATCCCAGGGGCGATTCTGCCCAAAGGTCCCTGGAGGAATAAAGGTACATGAATAAGTACCATGCAGATCACAATGGGAACCGGTAACCTGTCTTCTAACCAGAGTCAAGCTTACAGCTAACATGGGTAGACCTCCTTAAGACTGGCAAGGCCACCTCAGTCCAGCTAAGCTATTCCCTGGCAGCTTTATAGGAAACAATGAAAGGACAACTAACCCTTGAAAGAGAATCCTAGAAAACCTCCTACAATGTAGGTGAAGGCTACTCAATAATGCACTAAGGACTTGAAAGATAAATTCAACCAGACACAGATCTATTTCAAGAAACCCGAGCTATGGGTCAAGATGCCATACTCCGACAGGCCATACAGTCTTTCTGTTGTAATAAATATTAAATAATCCTGGCGCGGGGTTTCTACCTGCCTTAGACCGTTTATGTTCCTGGATGAAAGACACACACAGCCTTATATTTTAATATGCTTTAAGCAGTATAATAGCTGGGAAACTGCCTCCCCCCACCCCCATGCTGTTAGAATCTACCTTCTATCCATAACCCAAGTCATTACTTACTAACTTCCATCTGGGCTGCTCTTAGCTCCAATGGGCCAGCCCACTGGGCCACATTTTTATGGCTCAGCTAACCTTTCTCCTCCCCTGCGTGTTCTTCTATTCCGTGGCAGCTGCTTCTCCTTCCCTACCTGTCTAAGTTCTTATAATATCACTCTATCTCCCTTTTTTCTTTTCAGCCCCCTTGCCTTTACCTAAGAAGGAAAGAACAGAGAAAAATGAAAGGAAAGATAGAAATCCCCGAGTCTAAGCTCTCTAACCTCTTCCTTGTCCAAAACGACACTTGCAAATTATCCCTTAAAATGACAACATATCTATAATTCATAAAATAACCAACACCAGACGCCCCAACTTAAGGGACTGGGATGACAACTTTCTAGGACTGCTTCCTGCTGAGCTGGGGTGAAAAATTCCTTTTCTAATTTGTTTTTGTAAATATGGGTAGCAACCCCCTGTGGGATTGTTTAATATTTATCACAACATATTGCACCCAACGTGGGGCATCATCTTTCTTTCTTTCTTTCTTTCTTTCTTTCTTTCTTTCTTTCTTTCTTTCTTTCTTTCTTTCTTTCTTTCTTTCTTTTTCTTTCTTTCTTTCTTTTTTTCTCGAGACAGGGTTTCTCTGTATAGCCCTGGCTGTCCTGGAACTCACTCTGTAGACCAGGCTGGCCTTGAACTCAGAAATCTGCCTGCCTCTGCTTCCCAAGTGCTGGGATTAAAGGCGTGCGCCACCACTGCCTGCTGAGCATTGTCTTTCCAAGGAGTGGATTAGGCTATTCTTGCTGCTGTGGTCCATACTCGCCAGGCCTTTGACTACCACATAGCTGAATGTCTATACCTGGATATGATCTTCATGATAAAATAGCTCTTCCCCAAAGTGACAAGCCTCGGCCCACTGATTTCAATGAATGCAAATGTCTTTGATTTTTCCCCCCTAGTTTTGGAGACAAGAAGCTGATGTTATCGTATAGACCAAATCACAGCTCCCCAAAATGGATATGTTGAAGCAAAACCTCAACCCCCTTCCCCAAAAGACTTCATTTGGAGACAGGGACCCTGGTGAGGTAATTAGCTTCAAATAAGGTCATAAGGCCTAATACTATTAGTATTCCTGTTATAAGCGACACCGGAGAACTATCTCCATCATGTGTGGATCAAGAGGCCAGTGCTCTGAAAGCCAAATTCCTCATCAGGCCACGTGGGGACTACCATCCTGGAGCCAAAGTCTGGAACTCAGAAGAAATAACTTTTCATTAAGCTATCCTGTCTATGCCACTCTGTTTATGGCGGCCTGGACATACTAACACACTTTACCACGAATGTGTGACTCGGTGGAGCCACGGCTCCTCGGCCCTGAACTGAGCAGAGGCGAGCCTTACCTATGTATGCCCCGTCCTTGCTCCACAGGCGCACAGCGCAGTCCAGGGAGGATGACAGTAAGATGCTGTCCCCCTCTATCAGCTCCAGGCTAGCAAGATAAAGGGGGGGAAGGAGATTCCTCAAAGCTGCTCTGTCAGAAAGGGACATAGGATCCAAATGAAAGGAAGACAGAAGCCAGATTCATTCCTAAACACCATTTTTTTTTTCCAGCCCAAAGATTTATTTATTTATTATATGTAAGTACACTGTTGCTCTCTTCAGACACACCAGAAGAGGGCATCAGACCCCATTACAGATGGTTGTGAGCCACCATGTGGTTGCTGGGATTTGAACTCAGGACCTCTGGAAGAGCAGTCAGGGCTCTTAACCGCTGAGCCATCTCTCCAGCCCATGAACACCATTCTTGCCTTCACCTCCTTCTCACACTGTGCTCTTTCCAGAATCCCAGGCCCACCCCCAAGGCATCAAGTAGGACGGATGGGAAAACACTTTACAAGCAATTAGCCTGGGTGGAAGAGCGAGCGGTCAGAAAAAATGAACTGGTGAAAATTCCATCTGTCTCTCTCTCTCTCTCTCTCTCTCTCTCTCTCTCTCTCTCTCTCTCTCTCAGCACTCACTCCTTTCAAGCCTCACGTGAATCCAGACCAACTGAGTTCATAGATGTGCAGTAGAACGCCAGGTCAATGTGTGTTTGTAATTTTTTTTTTTTTTTTTTTTTGGTTTTTCAAAACAGGGTTTCTCTGTGTAGCCCTGGCTGTCCTGGAACTCACTCTGTAGACCAGGCTGGTCTCAAACTCAGAAATCCGCCTGTCTCTACCTCCCAAGTGCTGGGATTAAAGGCGTGCGCCACCACTGCCCGGCTTGTAATTGTTATTAATAACTCCATTAGTTCTTATTATGACCCGGCCAGCCCCCTTAGCCCCCAATAGCCAAAACATAGTCCGATCAATGTATTTAATTAACTTTAGCACAACTACTGGCTGATTACTCCTGAACTATTTTTCTATGCTAGACGGGGTATTTCTCAGCTGGGCTCCCTAAGTCACTCAAGGTTTGAGTCTCACTGGACTGTGCCTGTCCTCAGGGGGCACTTCTTTAGGCCACTTGCTCCTGGTCCATCCTATCTAAAGAGATCTCTTGATCTCTATCTTTGTCTTCTCGGCAGCATGGTTCCTACCTGTGACCACCCCGCTCCCCAAGCCTGGGTAATCGAAGCTCTGCCTGCCTCTATTCTTCCCAGTAATTGGCTGTAGGTCATTTGTATTTACCCAGTCAGAAAATAAGATGAGCAAAGTTTACAGAGTCATTTGGGGTGCGTGAGAATCTGCTGCAGGATCTGGTTGCAACCAGATTCTGGGGGGCCAGGATTTAGCATTTGAATACATGGCAGCACCAGCCCAGCCCCCAACACCTCTTCCTTTGACTCCAGGAGGACCGCATCCCTCTTTCATCTTCCAGAGCAGAAGGGAAATGCAGTTTTCCTCCTTCAGCCATCTCACAGGGATTTTGAAAGGACTGATGTGTCCAAGACTCAAACGTTGTTTCCCGTCTTTTATAGATTACTGAACCCTTCAAAAGGACGGTACTCATGATGTCACCACGCTGACGTGAGCTCTCCAGGATGTCACAGCTAAGTGAAAAGAGAGAAAGGAGTCCAGTACAGATGTGTGCCCAGTTGGAAGTGGTACTGATGTGGTGGTGGTGGTGGTCTTTCTGCTTTAATTTTCTAAGTGAGCACCAAACACCTACTATGTGCAAACCCCTCCCCTCCCCATGCCAGCTCTGAAAGAGTATGAAATAGGACCAATGGAACATGCTTACACAATGACTTTCCTCAGTGATTTTTATGTGTGTGTGTGTGTGTGTGTGTGTGTGTGTGTGTGTGTGTGTGTGTGTGTACATGGTGTGCTGGCATGTTTGTGAGTGTATGGGCACAGGTATGCAGGTGTAAAGAGCAGAGTTTGATGTTGGGTGTCTCTTCCATTGCTCTTCACTATTTATTGAGGCAGGGTCTCCTGCTGAACGTGGTGTTCATTGATGAGTCTAATCTAGCTAGCCAGCTTGCGGGGGGGGGGGGGTGTGGGGTGCACATCATGGCCACCAATCTTCTCTTAGGAGACAGGGGACATGCGCGCACGCGCGCGCGTGCGCGTGTGTGTGTGTGTGTGTGTTGCACCTGGTTTTTATAGGAGTGCTGGAAGTACAAACTCCAGTCCTCATGCTCGCTCTCTCTCTCTCTCCCTCCCTCCCTCTCTCTCTCACTCTCTCTTGCACAATCTTACAAGTAAATCTCTGTGCACATTTGTCACTTCCTTCGCCGAATCTCCAGCAGAGCTACCATTTGTAGCATTAGACACAGGTTGTCAATGTGCCCCTCAATTGCCAGTGAGCAATCACCCCCTGGTTGGTGCTAACAGATGCTCCTTTCCTGCATCTTTGCTGACATCAAACATTTTCAGGAAACTATGTTTTTGTGATTCTGCTTTCCAAGAGTTTTGAGAGTAATCCCTTGCACTGGGACAATTTAATTTTCCCACAAGGACATCCCACAGGAACCAAAGCAATCTTATCTAGGGTTTAACATGAAGAAATTCACTGCGTACTGTTGGGAGCCTGCAGCTCTGTCTCCCAGAGGCCATACTCCTGGATGTCATAGACATATATAAAGCCATGCTGGTCAGCCAGATAGGCAAGAGTGTCTCCTGATGTCACCATGATGCCGCTCACCTGGGCTTTTTCTCTGGACTGAGAAATATCAAAGGCAAAGATAATAAGAAGGTAACTCTAGAGGTGGTGCATGCCTTCAGTCCTAGCACTCAAGAAGCAGAGGCAGGTGGATCTCTGTGAGTTCAAGGCCAGTCTGGTCTACAGAGCAAGTTCCAGGACAACCAGGGCTACACAGAGAAACCCTGTCTCAAAAAAACAAAACAAAGCAAAACAAACAAACAAAAACAGTGACTCAATTTCAGCCACTTAGAAATGTCAGGAAGGGGCTGGAGAGGTGGCTCAGTGGTTGAGAGCATTGGCTGCTCTTCCAGAGGTCCTGAGTTCAATTCCCAGCAACCACAGGGTGGCTTACAACCATCTGTAATGGAATCTGATGCCCTCTTCTGGCAAGTCTGAAGACAGCTATGGTGTATTCATATACATAAAATAAATAAATCTTTTTTGTTTGTTTGTTTGTTTTTTGAGACAGGGTTTCTCTGTGTAGCCCTGGCTTTCCTGGAACTTGCTCTGTAGACCAGGCTGGCCTGGAACTCAGAAATCCACCTGCCTCTGCCTCCCAAGTGCTGGGATTAAAGGCGTGCATCACCACTGCCCAGCCGTTTTTTTTGTTGTTGTTGTTGTTGTTTGTTTGTTTTGTTTTTTAAAGGAATGTGAGGAAGATATCAAAGCAAAGAATCGGAACCTGGAAGACCATCCTGCTGCCTAGGCTAGTGTCAGGGAGCAAACAAGAAACAACAGCAATAAAGCAAACCCACAGCCAGAAGGTTACCCAATTGTTCCCACAACTTACCGGAGTGAAGTTTGCAATGAGGCCAGACCCACTAAGGAGCTTCCAGAAACAGACAGAACCTGGGTAAGAGGGAGATGGTAAGGAGTGGGCAGAGCCCAGCTACCCAAGGACTCTGAATATGTGCTGGGCCCACCCTGTGGTCTCACACCAGGGACAAACATCTCTCCAGAATTGTAAGACCATATTGGGGAGCGGTTTTGACCTTGATGACTTGGTGGGTTCTCCTCCACTAATTGGGGTGATCTTGGCAGTTCAACATGTGCCATGCTGAGAATTAATGTCTTCCAGTTGTGTGTGTGTGTGTGTGTGTGTGTGTACCTGGTCTAGTGGCCTCAGTTCTTGCCTGTGGTTTTCATGTAATTTCACCAGTAAGCCTTTGTGAAGTGGGGAACCCCAAGCAGATCTTGGGATAGCTGCAGAACCCTGCTCTTCTTTGGGGGAGAGGGTGTGTGCCCTCCCCCGGGTAAAGCAGACAGAATGAGAATGGGTTCCAAAGGAGTCAGAGACAGCGGAGCTCCCCCCAGCACCTGATGTTAAAAGACCTGCAGCATGGGGCTGAGACAAGGAGAAGGCGGCCCCTCTCGACGGTGACAAACAACCAAACACCCTGGGACCAAATATATTCAGCTTAGCTTTGCCCTCTACCAGGACACAGCGTCACCGTTGCTTTTGTGATTTTCCTAAAAGTCCTAGACCATTTGGGGGCTGGATTTGGGCCCACTTGTTACAGTTGAAGCTTAGAGGTCACGTTCCTGGGTTTATATTGGCTACCTTGTTAATGGCCCCTGCTGAGCCCTCACTTTCTTCTCCTTAGGATTTGCCAGCTCCATGCTGACCTCAGCATCCTGCTAGTTCTTCACTACGTGACCCTTCAGCCTTTCTCCTTTGGTTCCTCTGTGATGCTACCTGTGGCTACCTGAGCCAGTTTCCCTTGACTCGTGCTTTTCTGTTTGGCCCCAGTTTAACGGTGTCACTGTGGGCCTCACTGTCTCTTTGGGATATCTGAGGTCAATCTCCCTTGAAGGTGGCCTGGGCCCCAGCAGGCTGTAGGAACAGCAGGGCAGAGAGACTTGATTTGGAGGAAGATGGGCTGGCATCTTAGCTACACGGCTGCCCTCCTGTGGGTAGGCTATGGTTGGAGCAGATTAGGATATTAGCCTGGATCTGTAAGGCCAGCAATGAAATAGAAGAGGTAGGTTGTGCCACTTCAGGTTAGGTACCAGCTTCCTCATCCAACCTGGACCAGGGATGATCTTATCTCAGAAAGACGAGGCCTCACCTCCCAGCCCATTGCTGACGAGGGTAGCTGCTGCTGAATCCAACTTCGTCAGCCGTGTCTTTAGAAAGGCGAGCTGGGAAACACTTCTGTCTGGGCCTGGAAATGAAAGGCAGGCCTGTTGGCTTGTTTTCACAATCTCCCTGCCTGGATCCATCCCATCACAGCGCCCTATCTCTGTCTGTCTCCCTGCCTCTCTGTCTCTTTCTCGATCCCCACCCACCCACCCCTGCGAATGCTCATGTGTGCTTCTCTCTCTGTCTCCGCCTCTGCAACACCCCCCCCCCACAGGTGCACATGTGTGTGCCTCTCTCTCTCTTTTTCTCCTTTGCTCACTCTCCCTCTCTTTCTCCAACACACATTCAGCTCTCTCTCACATGCATGTAACTGCCCCAGCAACATTTGGAAAGCAAACAGAGAAACGTGGTCTTCTTGACTAAGAACTCAGCCAGGGAGAGAAGGATGATGACTCCAGCAGCTTATGGGCACTCGGAGCACCTGCCTCCAACCCTAGGACTTGGAGAGAGACAAGGAACGGGAATGTGGCATGAGCTACACAGAGAGGCTGAGAGATTTGAGAAACCCAGGCAGCATAAACAGCCAAGTGGGCGGGGTCAGGGTGGGCATTATAGCCCAGGATGTGCAGATGCTTCCCTCAAAGTGCTCCTGGCTGAACAACTGTTATTTAACCTTTAATTAAGCACACACCTTCACCCATACAGTGGTAGGCTGCTGCCAGAAGGGGAGATTCACATTTAAGCAAATGGGAAGATTTGTTCATGACCTAAAGATCAACATTCCATTTTGTTTATTTTCATTTACATCTAAGCATGTCTCTGACCCTCCCTGGTCCCCCACCCTGTGGGGTGTTAGCTGATATTGGTCCACGAAGGCAAATGGAGCAGAGACAGTGGATAGAGGTCAGGGGTGGGGTGTTCGGACACTCCGTGAGTATGTATGGTAGTAACAACACATCAGGACCAGCTTCAGCTTTTTTGGGGGTGACTCAAGGGTTCTATAGTTTTGGGGAAGGGTGAAGGAACATCCAGGGTGGGCACAGGTCTTTGACTGAAGGCTAAGGTATGAGGTACCTCATTAGCATGGGAACGCATTCCAGGAAACTCAGGTGTTGGCTGAATGGGGAGAAAGTTGAGCTTGTAATTTTTTTTTTTTTTTTTTTTTTTTTTTTTTTTTTTAGTATAG
>CM052721.1:4013474-4032876 GCA_028551405.1 Uromys caudimaculatus | reverse complement strand
CCCCTGACTTCAGCTGTTCGGGGCCGAACCCCTCTGCCTCTGCGTAGGTTACGGGTTCGACCCCAATGCATTGGTCCTTCTCACCACCCCCGAATTAAACCTCGTGTGATTGCAGCAAGGACGGTCTTTCGTGAGTTCTTGGGGGGTCGCGCCGTCCCGAGACTTGAGCGAGGGTCTCCCCAGCTCGGGGGTCTTTCAGCCTGGGCCATTAAAGAACCATTAATTTGTGGCCACCTTCCCTGTCTGATTCTGCCCTTGATCAGCTACAGGAAGAGGCTCAGCTTCTCCTGATAGGACCCCGTAGCACGTGACACCGAGGGAGTGGATGGGCAGATGGTCAAAGCAGGTTCCAGGATGAGGCTCATGAATTCAGCTTCATGTCTCTTCCACCTTGACATTATTTATTCCCTTTTAAAAGTTGAAGGATGTGCTTCTTATCTGCTCTGTTGGCATTTTACAGGCCAGAATCAGGGAAATTTTTTTTTCCAAAGAAGACATAGCAAATGAATGAATGAATGAGTAGCTTAAGGTTGGTGAGATTATACATATACATATACATATATGTGTGTGTATGTATGTATAATCTTAGCTGACTTTATTTTATGTGCATTGGTGTTTTGCCTGCATGTATGTCTGTTTGAGGGTGTCAGACCTTGGAGTTACAGACAGTTGTGAGCTGTCCGTGTAGGTGCTAGGAATTGAACCCAGGTCCTCTGGAAGAGCAATCAGTGCTCTTTTTTTTTTTTTTTTTTTTTCTCAGACAGAGTTTCTCTGTGTAGCTCTGACTGTCCTGGAACTCACTCTGTAGACCAGGCTGGCCTCGAACTCAGAAATCTGCCAGCCTTTGCCTCCCAAGTGCTGGGATTAAAGGCATGCGCCACCAATGCCCAGCTCAATCAGTGCTCTTAACTGCTGAGGTCTCCAGCTCCAGGTGAGGAGATTTATAATAAGAGACTTGCATTTAATTTATGTGCTTGTGTCTCCATGAAATGTTAAGTCCAGAAACATTAAATACCATGAAATAGAGAGAAAGGAGATAGGGAGATGCTGTACACCTGGGAGGCGCAATCTTACTTGATTCATGATTTATGAGTGCACAGTTGTACATCCACACTTTATGGGGACCACTTGCTGGAGTCCCCGCCTCACTTGCCGTGCTGAAGGGTGTGCAGACAATGTCCATTGTTGTAGCTCCATATTTTCAGACAGCCATCTCTTCCCCCAGTAACAAGCCTAGGAAACAGATTGTCCCTCTAGGATGACATGAATCAGGTCACTCCACTGAAAGGTTCATGACTATGAGAGAAAGGCTGTACCTTCTTCCGCTGGAGTCAAAGATCAGACAGGTGACGCCGGCATTACCATGCGTGCCAATAAATTCTGACATCTGTCTTCCCGTTTCAAAGTCCCACACTTTCGCTACCTGTATCAAAGTTGAAAGAAAGATGGCTTAGGGATAACGACTTTCAAATCCAAGGAAATTTGCTTTTTCAAGTCTGGTGACATAAGTATTAAAGACGACAGCTTAGGGGAGCTGGAGAGATAGCTCCGAGGACCAGGGATCCAGTCCCCAGCACCCACATGGCAGCTCATAACCATCTGTAACTCCAGTTCTTAGGGGGTCCAGCACCTTCATCTGGCCTCTGCAGACAGTACAATAGCATAGTATACATGCATACATGCAGACCAAACACCCAAACACATTAGATACAAATAAATACATCTTAAAAATAAAAGTTTACCTAGAAACTGTCTGTACTCCCACACAAGCTAGCTTCCTTGAACATGTGGCTAGCACAGCCATGGGGAATTGCCATGACCAGATAGATCTCTTAAACCACAGAAATGTTTTCACAGTCTGGAGGTTCGACGTCCAGAATCAAGGTGTTTGGGGCATGTGATAGTGTTAAGCATCAACTTGACAAAATCTAGAATCATCAGGGAGGGGCTTCTCTAGATCAGGCTGGCCCGTGGACATGCTCAGCAGGGATGTTCTTTTTTTTTTTTTTTTTTGGTTTTTCGAGACAGGGTTTCTCTGTGTAGCCCTGGCTGTCCTGGAACTCACACTGTAGACCAGGCTGGCCTCGAACTCAGAAATCCACCTGCCTCTGCCTCCCAAGTGCTAGGATTAAAGGCATGCGCCACCACTGCCCGGCCAGCAGGGATGTTCTTAAGCTTGGGTGAACTGAGGGGGGAGGCACGGTTCCTTGCGTTAGTCCTGGAGTGAATGAAGAGCTAAGACCACGCTTCTGGGCTGTGGATGCAGTGTGACCTGGGGTCACGCTTCTAGACTGTGGATGCAGAGTGACCTGGGGTCACGCTTCTAGACTATGGATGCAGAGTGACCTCAGTTGATGCTTCTGTACTGTGGATGCATTATGACCAGTTGTCTGCAGCTTTGGCCCTGTTGACTTCCTGGTGGCAACAGTAGACTGTAATTTGGAACATGAACTAAAATAAACCCTTTGACCCACAAGTTGCATTGGATATTTTATCAAAGCTGAGGTAGTGGGGCCCATTTCCTGTGCCGTCTACAGTTCCAGTCCTACGATCTCCCTCAGTTGATTTCCCTTCTTGCAATTTCTCTCTTTCAAACCCAATCCTTGAACAGCCTTTGAATGAGAGACCTCCTCCAGGAAGTCCAATCTCCTTTGTCTTGATAGCTGCAGTCAGTCCTCACCCCAGGGAGGGTTCCTCAGTCTGCTCTCAGGGTCCTCTGAGCAGACAGTAGAGTAGTGCTTCAACCAGTTAATGAGAATATTTGCTTTACAACATATGAGATAATTGCAAGGATATAATACTCTCAGAATGGCTGTTCCTTCAAAATAGCTCATACTGGGAGCCACTGGGGACATGGCAGGCTCTTCCATTTGACTCTAAGTGAAGACTGTCCAAACAATACAGGGTCATTAAGAGAGCAGAACTAAATGTCCACCCCACGGTTGAATTCTAGGAATAGAACACTCTGCTCGGCTTTAATGGGAAGATGGAGCAGCCAGGCTACCTCATCAACATGTCATTGCTAAGGTATCAGGAGTGGATACTTACGGAGGCTTCGCAGCAGCTGACCACGTGCCTGAAGGCCGGGTTGTACCTGCAGCACACCACGGGCTCTTGGTGGGAACGCACCAGGTGGGGCTCTGGGACAGATCTTGCTCATGAAAAACAGAGACAATGGACACCTGTGGGGATTGCTTGTCAGGATACCCAGGAGGGAGGTTATCTGCTACTCCGTTTACACAGTGGCCGGTAGAATAGGCTCAAATGATGGGATCTAGGACCCTGAGAAATTTGCCAAACTGCCCACTCTCTAATCTGCAATATGGGGGTAGTGATACCTGTTTTATGGGGTTATAACAGGGCGTGCTGGCTGGTTTTTATGTCAAGTTGACACAGGCTACAGTCATCAGAGAGGAGGTAGAGTCAACTGAGAAAATGCCTCCATAAGATCTGGTTATAGGCCAGCCTGTTGGGCATTGACGGGTACAGCCCAGCCTACATGCAGGGTGCCATCCCTGGGCTGGTAGTCCTGAGTGCTATTAAAAAAAAAAAAAACTGGCTGAGCACGCCATGTGTAGCAAGCCAGTTACCAGCACCCCTGCACGGTCTCTGCATCAGCTCCTGCCTCCAGGCCTGTTTGAGTTCCTGTCCTGATTCCTTCAATGGTAAACAGCCATGTGGAAGCTTAAGCCGAATCGATCCTTCCCTTCCCTTCCGGCTGCAGTGTTTCATCACATAGACCTGGAGACCAAACAGGAAAAGATATGTGGGCATCTTCTCAGAATAGTACATGTGATTCCACAAGTGACTGGCACATGATGAGGTGTAATGACTACTAGAGAAGGGAACAAAGAGCATGCACCTCTGATTGATTGACTGACTGATTGATTGATTGATTGATTGATTGATTGAGACAGAGTCTCCTGTAGCTCAGGCTGTCCTCAAACCCAAGATCCTTCAGATCCTGTCTCCTGAGCCATAATTGGATCACAGGTGTGTGCCACCACAAGCAGCCGTGCATCTCCTTGTAAGGGCAGGGGGAGTGCGATTTGATGACTCATAGAATGATCTAGAGCAATGAGAATTTAGTTCTCCTCCCAAACAAACATAAACAAATGAGCACACTATGAATCCTTCTGCCCCAAAGTGCAACACTTCTCAATTACTGCAGGGATGAGGCCAAGCAGAGCTCAGCAGGCCCTGTGCTGTGACTCCCAGGGGTACCGGGGTGCAAAGCGCATGTCAGAGCCATCGGGACCTGGTTCCATACTCTGCCTCCGGGAAGCCAGCACTCAACAGCCACTTGAGCCCCTTGGCCTCATTTCCTCATCTGCAAGCTACAACCCCTTATGGGAAACGTGAGGAATGATTGTGAGGAAATGCAAACAAATGCAAATAAATGTCTGCGTGCGGTGGACTTAAATACGGAGCGGAGCGTTCATTCCATGTGTGGTCTCCCTGCCACCTCCCTCTTAGTGATTCCTCGGCAGTGCATCCTCAAGCTTGGTCACAGGAGAACAGCAGAGCCTCCCAAATGATCTGCAGTCTCAGACGTGATGCTCAGACAACGCTCCCAGAAAGAGCAGCCTGTCCCTGGAACTGAGGAGGTGGCGGTGGGGTCTGGCACAGGCAAGAGGAGGCAGGAAGTCCAAAGGAAGAAGGGACCAAGGGAAAGGAGAGAGACCTCTGGGCTTGGCTGCTTGGCTGATCCTTTTCCCAGAGACTGGGGGAGGAGCTCAGGCTTTGCAAATAAGGGTTAGGTAACTCTGGGTTGCACAGCTCCTGAGTGACAGCAGGGATGGGGTGGGTTAGAACAGGGGACACGATCTTGCGCCTAATTGTTAGCACTAGAGATGGAGACTGTGTTTGCCTTGAAGCAGAATTTCCAGTCACTGCGTTCCAAAAGGAATCAATCAAGTGAGCTGTTTGTTCTACACAACTCTATCATGCAGAACAAACAGGATTTTGATTGGCAGGAGCTTCCACTTCCAGCGAGCTGTTTTGGCACCTTGAGTGAAGCACTCAAGATCTCTGAGGGGCCTGGCTGTACCGATCATTTAGTTGTGCCTCTATCTGAGTTTTCTGAGCTGTTCTTGCTGGCCGGATGGCTTCACTGAGATTAGAAAGGGGGCGGGTGGCCAAGACCGAGGTCGCATGCGATGCTGTAAAATTTGCTCACTTTTCCGTGAAGTTAATTTAAAGAATATTTTAAATGGTGTGTATGTGCATATCTGCGTGTGGGCTTATGCATGTGAGTACAGGTGCCTGTAAGGGCCAGAGGTGTCAGGCCTTCTAGAACTCGAGTCACAGGCGGTTGTGAGCTGCCTGAGGTGAGCAATAGAAACTGAACTGGAGTTCTTTACAAGAGCAGTTAAGTTCTCTTGTCCACTGAGCCATGTCCAGGCCCCCTGAACTCCTAACATGCAGTTTGACCTCTGAGTACAGCAAATGGATTAAGAAATGCCCTCTCCCCCATGCCTGCATTCACAGATCAAGAGAAGACTTGAGGAGGACAAAAGTCCTGATTTGAGGCTCAGGAAGCCAGTCATCATTGTGAAAAAGTATCTGAAACACTCCATCCGTGATGGTCACTCTAAGAATTGTCTGCATCCTTGTCTTGGCCCATGTATACTGGTTGACACTGGAAGAAGCTGTGGTGGGAGGAGGAAGGTACGTTGTATAGTCAGGAGGAATAACTGAGGATAAAGAGTGGGCTGCATGGGGCTGGGGAGATGGCTCAGAGGTTAAGAGCACGGGCAGTTCTTCCAGAGGTCCTGGGTTTGATTCCAGGCCGCCTGGAATGAGGTCCTTGCTTGTGGATTGCAGAGAACCGTACAGTTGCTCTCAAAGCTTATGCCAAGCGCCCCACCGCTCGCCCTAGCAGAAGGGTATGGCTTTATTCCATTGCCTTTCCAGGAAGTGCATTTCATTTTGTCTGATGCTTGCTTGCTTGCGTATCTATCTATCTATCTATCTATCTATCTATCTATCTATCTATCTATCTATCTATTGTGCAGGACTGTTTTGGTTGCATGTATGCATGGGTACCGTATGGGTGCCTCATGCCTGCAGAAGTCAGAAGCGTGCATAGGATCCCTTGGAACTGGGTTTATGGATAGGTGTGAGCCACCAAGGACCACATGGGTACCAGAAACTGAACCTGAGTCGCCCGCCAGGGCAGGAAGTGCTCTTAATTGTTGAATCCTCTCTCCTGACCCTTACGGGTTTTGTTTGTTTCTTTGTTTGTTTGATTGATTGATTTTTTCCACATATTATATTCTGATTCTGATTCCTCCTGCCCCAGCTTCTCTCCACCACCCCATCCACCCAAATCCACAGCTTCCCCTGCTCTTTCATTATTGAACAAACAGGCATCTGAAAACAATTAAACAAATACAACAAAAATAAAAACAAACAAACTTCAATAAGATGAAAACAAACAAACAAACAAATGGAAAATTAAGAAGCCAAAGAAAGAGCACAAGAAACGCATATAAATGCAGAGACACACATTGGCACATATACACACACACAGAGGCACATATAGACACACACACATTGGCACATATAGACACAGACATACACACTGGCATGTATAGATGTAGAGACATTGGCACATATAAACATAAAGACACACACATTGGCACATATAGACTCAGAGACACACACATTGGCACATATAGACTCAGAGACACATACATTGGCACATATAGACACAGACATACACACATTGGCACATATAGATGCAGACACACACATATTGGCACATATAGATGCAGAGACACACACATTGGCACATATAGATGCAGAGACACACACATTGGCACATATAGAAATCCCCTAAAAGCTCAAAACACTGCATGAGATGGGACCCATCCCCAACACTGTTCGGTGGCCAAGAAACTGAGACTAGATAGGCCAGCTGGACCTTGGAGCACTCCAAATGGGATATCTCCATCTATCTCCTCCACTCACAGAGTCCTGCAGAATAGGAGGCAGATTTTAAGAGCCAGAGGGGATGGAGAACCCCAGATACACAAGGCCTTCTATACACAGTAGGACGGTGTCCTGTGAACACAGAGCGACAGTGGCAGCATGCACAGGGACTGCAATCCCAGAGCTGAGAGTGGAGGTGGATGTAAGCTCTCACCCTAACCCAGAAGCTTTCTCCAACTGGTAACCACTCCCAGATGAAAATAATGTTTTCTCTCTCTCTCTCTCTCTCTCTCTCTCTCTCTCTCTCTCTCTCTCTCTCTCTCTCTCTTCGAGACTGGGTTTCTCTGTGTAGCCCTGGCTGTCCTGGTACTCACTCTGTAGACCAGGATGGCCTCGAACTCAGAAATCCGCCTGCCTCTACCTCCCGAGTGCTGGGATTAAAGGCGTGCGCCACCACTGCCAGGCACGAACCACTCTTAGGGCCAGAGCCCATACCCAGCAGCATTTAGCCAACACAAAACAAACTCGGTGGCATCTTTGGAGGTTTTTTGTCTCATAATGCTTTGTCTGGGCTTTTCCCTCCTCTTCCTTACCATACAGGTATTTTACTTATGTTATAGTTTCTAATTTTAGGGTTTTTTTGGGGGGGAGGGGTGGATTTCTATGTGTGCCAGTTTGTGTGTCTCTACAACTTTTTGTGTTCCTTGTGTTTTTTTTTTTTTTTTTTTCTTGCTTTGCTTTTTAATGTAAGGTTCCCTCTCCTTGATTCGTTTAAGCAGGCAGGTGCGTGCAGAAAGAAGCCAGAAACCTGCCTCCTTCCAGAGGCCGGATGTCTTGTTTCTGCTCCCATAAACCCTGGCAATCCGTTTCCAGCTTCTGGATCTCTAATTATGCATTTTTATAAAGGGTTGAACTACGCAACCTCTGTACACCCGATGTTACTGTCAGACTAGAAAGCCTCGGTTCAGGCAGGGCAGAGACAGCCAAGGTGCCCGGAGCCAACTGATACTGATGCGCAGAGTCCTCTCCGAGTGCATAAGACCAGGCAGCTTCAGCCCAGGGAGGGCAGAGGTGGAAGAGAAGGCAAGTGACCACTAGATTCTTTGCCCAAAAGGCAATGGAGCTATAGCTGGGGTATGGGGTAGGGTATGGGGGTGTCCAGGAAACTAGAATGTGTGTGAAATTGGGGAGACTCTGCTCCCAAGGCATTATAGCCTCAGGTACCAGGGAAGAGAATCGACTCAGGGGTCCTCATCACTTTGTCCTGTGCTGCCCTGCCTGGTTAGCTTGCTTTATGGAAGGGGGGAGGGGTGTGTCTTGGTTAGGGCTTCATTGCTGTGAAGGGACACCATGACCAAGCCAACTCTTATAAAGGACAACATTTAATTCGGGCTGGCTTACAGGTTCAGAGGTTTGGTCCACTATTGTCATAGCGGGAAGGCATGCAGGCAGGCATGGTGCTGGGGGAGCTGAGAGTTCTACATCTTCATCTGAAGGCAGCTGAGAGATGTCTTCTGCAGGCCACCAGAAGGAGACTAGCTCACTGGGCGTAGTTTGAGTTTAGGAGACCTCAAAGCCTACCCCATTTCCTCCAACAAGGCCACACCCACTCCAACAAGGCCACAGCCACTCCAACAAGGCCACACCTCCTAATAGTGCCATTCCATGTGAGCCAACCTTTCAAACACATGAATCTATGGGAGCCAAACCTGTTCGAACCACCACAGGGGGTCTGAGGCATGGGGAATGGCAGAGGTAACAGCACTGTGGGAATGCCAGACCCCCAGATCTCCTTCTGTTTAGCTTCTGCCTTTGGATCTGGATTCTGCTCCAGACCCACACATATATGATGATATATATTGGATCCAAATATAATTAATCATAATGTAGTGCAGGATTAAGGTTGGTGGGTGGGACAGGCGCGAGAGGAAGCCACTTCTGAACAGTGCAGGTTACTCTGATGTCACTAGAGGGCACATTGAAAGGGCCTCATCAAATATAAGCTGAAGGCTAGAGACCTGGGGCTTTCAGAGCCTGTGACCTGAGCGTTGAGTAGAATATTGACCACACCACTGGGACTCTCTAGAACCCTCTAGAACATTGCACATACAAAGCTCAGATGACAGACAGTCCCCTACCCCATTTTCAGGTGAAGGAAAGCCAGGGTACCCGTGGCCACACACAGGGCTCTAGGTCTGGAGAGATACAGGCAGGCTGTGAGTTCTCCCTTGATGCCACTGGCTTTGGAAGAGACTGTACAGCAGCAGCCCTGGGTCTCCAGATCCCAGATCTGTGGAGAAAATGGGGAGAGTAATAGGTTTTAGTTCTTCTTCTTTCTTTAGATAGGATCTCCCTGTGTAGCCCAGGCTAGCTGCAGATGCTAAATCCTATGTGAAAGGTGACCAAAGAGAGTGGACAATTGTGACCACAAGTCTCTAGGCTCTATCCTTTCCACAAGGAAATAACCAGTCACTTCATTCTCTATGGACCCAGCTTTCATAGCTTGGATCTGATTTGTGGAACCTTAATAACCAAACCCATTTTTAATACAAGACTACCAACCCTGTCACCAGGCAGATACTTGGAAGTCACATGGAATGGATTCCTGGGTGGCTGTTGTTTCAAGACACGTGAGCCCAGAGAGTCCATCTACCTGGATTGGAATCCAAGTGGTTCTACCTGGGTAGCCTAACATCTCTTCCCCTCTGTACTGCCTGTAATATAGAGACACGTACCCACAAGCACTCAGACAAACGCATGCATACACATGCACACATATACAGAGACACACAGACACATATGTCAACACACATATGTACACATATACAGAGACATACAGACACATATGTCAACACACACATATGTACACATATACACAGTGACATACAGACACATATGTAGCCGGGCAGTGGTGGCGCACGCCTTTAATCCTAGCACTTGGGAGGCAGAGGCAGGTGGATTTCTGAGTTCGAGGCCAGCCTGGTCTACAGAGTGAGTTCCAGGACAGCCAGGGCTACACAGAGAAACCCTGTCTCAAAAACAAAAACAAAAACAAAAACAGACACATATGTAAACACATGCACACACACACACAGCAAATGCACACACCTAAACTCAGCTTGTCCTCGATGTGGCAGTTCTATTCCGCCTGGAGGAGGCTTAAGTTTCCCTCTGGTTGTATTGCATAGAGAATTTTAGAAAACCGATTAAAAGACAATGCTTAGAGAAGTGGTTAGTATCTAATAATGGTTCAACATGATTAGAATCATATTGTTTCAGTCATTTGTTAGGCTTGTAAATCATGCCGTCGCTCTGGCATTCTGTTAGGAGACTGTGAGCTGATGAAGGCTGCGTAAGAGCAGCAGCTGGAGCCAGAGGCGAGGGGTCAGTAGTGGTGGGAGGGGGTTTGTTGGGGGTACAGGTGGCACATGCCTGTAATTCCAGAACTTGGGAGGCAGAGTTCCAAGCCAGCCTGGTCTACAGAGTGAGTTCCAGGCCAGCCAGGGCTACACAGAAGCCCTGTCTCCAAAACAAACAAACAAACAAACAAACAAACAAAAAACCAAAACCAACAACAACAACAACCAAACCAAACCAAAAACAACAACAACAACGACAAAAACTAAATAATAAAACAAAGGAGAGAAGAGCAGGCTGGGCCAAGCACAAAATGAGGATGTCCATGACCATCAGAGACACACTGGCTGCCCTTCCAAGCATTCCCCACCCGCCATTGTGTCAGCCACCTTGAGTCCCGGTTTCCTTCACTTTTTGTTCCGGGTGAATTGCTACCCTCCCTTCAAATGGTGATTAACCCCAGTTCCTCAGGATGAGGCTCAATTTGGAAATGGGGTTGTTGAGATTAAGTAGTGAGATGAATGAGGTCCTCAGGGAGCAGGCCAGACTCTGACAGAATGAGTAGCTCTGCAGGCACAGGAGAGTGAGAGAGACAGTGGGAAGATGGTGCGTGATGATGGTGGCAGAGATCAGGGCAGTGCATCTCCAACCAAAGAATACAGGGATTGCCAGAAGGCTACTGCAAGGCAGGCCTGGGGCCTGGGCCTGCCCCGCTTTCACAGCCCTCTGACAGCCCCACGCCATCTGACACTCTGAGCTTCTAGCCTTGGGACTATAAGCCAGTACCTCTCTGTTATTTAACCCACTCTGCCTCTTGCACTTTGCTATGGCAGCCCATGTGAGTCGGCTTTCTGTCACTATTATGGACACTTTCAAAACTAGAGAGAGGAGAGGTCTATTTTGACTCACAGTTATATGGGAAGCCAATGCAAAGTCTTGGTGGCCTTGCTGCCTCTGGGCAAGCAGCACCTCATGACAGAGACATGAGTCAGGGGGAAGGGCACATAGAACTGCTCACCCTATGGCCAGGTAGCAAAAAGCAAGGAGGGGGACAAGGCCTCACGGTCCCCCTCCAGACCATGCTCTCAACAACCTGAAGAACCATTAGACCCCACTTTGTAGAGGTTCCTCCACTCCCTGATAGTTCTGTGCTGGTGACAAAGCCTCAAATACCCAAGATCATTGAACCAAACGATAGCACAGCCTGGCAAACTATTGCTCTCTTAGGCCAGCTCTGGGAGGTGGGTGTTCTTCATTCACTCCATATGAAGTTCTGAATCTACATAGCCAAGACAGGAAATGCTTGCAACCCTGGGCAGAGCTTTGTCTTCCTGACCCAGATGCCAAGTGCCTCCCATTTGAAGACTCTGCCCCTTGACCAGCTGTCTTAGTCAGGGTTTCTATTCATGCACAAATATCATGACCAAGAAGCAAGTTGGGGAGGAAAGGGTTTATTCAGCTTACACTTCCACACTGCTGTTCATCACCAAAGGAAGTCAGGACTGGAACTCAAGCAGGTCAGGAAGCAGGAGCTGATGCAGAGGCTGTGGAGGGATGCTGCTTACTGGCTTGCTTCCCCTGGCTTGCTCAGCTTGCTTTCTTATAGAACCCAAGACTACCAGCCCAGGGATGGCACCACCCACAAGGGGCCCTCCCCCCTTGATCACTAATTGAGAAAATGCCTTACCGCTGGATCTCATGGAGGCATTTTCTCACCTGAAACGCCTTTCTCTGTGGTAACTCCAGCTTGTGTCAAGTGGACACACAAAACCAGCCGGTCACCAGCACTCTAATCTTTTGAATTTTTCCTCTGCTTAGTTAACATTTGTTCTCCGAGCTGCTAGCACACTGGCTAGGAAAGGTCCAGCTCATCCCTGGATCTGTGTGGATCTCTACCTGATATAAAGGCGGCATGACCAACCACTATTGAATCCCCGTGGAAAGGGCAGACTCAAGGGCGGCTTGCTCAAGCAAAAGCCTTCTCCTTTCTCCGGTATCAATCTGCTGGAGCACATTCATTCTACTGGATGGAAAGGTAACCCTCACAGCCTTTATCAGCTGCCGTGCTGTGGGTACTGATTTCTTCTTACTTCCTGACAGGAGGTGCTGTGATTTGAGCATGCCTCTAAAAGTTTCTAAGGCAAAGGCAAACTCTATCCCTAAATTCATATGTTAATGGTATGTAAAGGTGGGTCATTGGGATTTGATGAAGTCATGAGGATAGGACTCCCAAGATGGCGTTAATGGCTCCATAAGAAAGGAAAGACAGGGCGAGGGGTACAGACTGGTGGTGGACTGTTTGCCTAGTCTGGTGGTTTGAATAGGAATGACCCCCATAGACTCCTATGTGGCCCATAGGAAGTGACACTATCAGGAGATGTGACTTTGTTGGAGGAAGTGTGTCACTGTGGGGGCGGGCTTTGAAGTCTCCTGCGCTCAAGCTATCCCAGTGTGGTCCACAGTCTCCTCCTGCTGCCTGTGGATCAGGATGTAGAACTCTCAACTCTCTACCCAGCACCCTGTCTGCCTGCCTGCTGCCATGCTTCCCACCGTGATGACAATGGACTGAACCTCTGAAACTCTAAACCTGCCCCAAATTAAATATTTTCCTTTATGAGAGTTGTCGTGGTCATAGTGTCTCTTCACAGCACTAAAACCCTAACTAAGACACCTAGCATGTGCAAGGCCATGGGCTCCACCCTGGGCAACTAAATCTGTATTGTAAAACAAAGAGGAAGAGAGAGCTAAGCTAGCACATTTGCCTTGCTTTGCCACGTGATGTTATCACAGCAAAGGAAGAAGACCCCAATTAGATGCCAGTGTCATGCTTTTGGATTTCCTAGCCTTAGAACCATGAACTAAGCAAACCTGATCTCTTTTGTAAATTGGTGTGTCTCGGGTACTTTGTTATAGCCCCAAGGAATGGTCTAATACATGAGGTTCCAGAGAGGAAACGCAAGAAATTCTGGAGTCTGGAAAAAGCCATCTCAGGCGGGATGAGTTGGCGCCTAAGACCCATGAAGGAAAGGTAGGCAGACACTCGTTACATAGAAGTTTAGACTGAGTTATCAAATTGACAACAAATTCCCCAACTAAAAATAGCTTCTGCAAACACAGACGACATGCAGTAGGAGCTCACCAGGTCAACCTCTACCAAGGACCGGAAGTGAGACGCTCAGGCAGAGAGGCCCATTTTTGAACCCAGCTTCTCACCAGTTCACCCCGTGACTGTATTTCTGTTCATCCAGCCTGCCCTGCCACTTAACCTATTGAATTTCACCTTTGTCTCTTGGGCTGAAATCAGTCTCACCCAATAAAACCACTGTGCGGTGAGCCTGGTGTGCATGCACCGTCGTTAACAAGGACAATTACTCTACAAGGTGGGCCTTCCTCCCGTCTTGGGCCACTAAAAAAGGACTGAGTCATTTACCCACGTCACCTGGCTTGTTGTAGCTTCCAGAGCTCTCTGTCATCCTCTCCCTAATCTGCATGTCCTCATCCATTCGTAGAGTCATTGCTGGGAAAAGGGTACCCACCTACGGGGTGTGGCACTTCCCACCACCCGCCATGGCTGTGAAGTTGGCTCAGACTATGGAGGAGGGGGCTGGACTTGGAGCAGGCAGTGGTGCCCTCTTCATCTGCCTCTTGGCATTGGATGAGGAGGATGGAGCCCCTAACTGGAGAGACTCCAGCCCCTGAGTGGGAGCCCTCCCTCACAGAACCACGGTGCTGGGTTAAAATGGACAGAAGCAAACCCATTGTCTCAACCTGGAGAAAGCACGGAATGTGCCAAGGAGAGGAACCCAGGCTATGCTAGCTAGCACACCACGCTGCCTTCCTTAGAAGACATCACTTTCCCTGAATTCTAATTCCAGCTGACAAATGATAGCCCCATTTGTGGCTTGCGGCATTGCATTTACAGAGAATCCTAAGTGAAAAAGGCAATCGGAATCCATCACTCTATTCCCCGTTAGAGACTGCAAGAAGCCAGCAGCCTCCTGGAATGTTTATATGTCCCTGTGATTTGGAAGAGTGAAATATTTGGGCTGAAAAATAACTCAAAGAATGAAGACTCTCTGCTCAGGCAGGCTACACATCGAGCTGCTTGGCTCCCGGTTCATTAGCTGTTGTTTGATGGGACTGGTACAGTCTGAGATAACATACACACCATATTTCTGAGATGGGGCTTCAATATATTTTAAATACACATTGGGAAGCTATTCAATATGCCTGAATCATCCCAGGCTAGATGCTAATCTTGTAATCACGAGCTGAGATGGGAAGGAAATGGAGAGGCGATGGGGAAAGGAAATAGACATGTCCTCACATACAGAATTATGATTATCTGGGAGCCTCGAGATTCAAAGGGGGGAAAAAAAAGCTCATTAAAAACTTGGAGCCCTCTACATGGTGACTTTGGATGAAGCCTTTAGATTAATTTGATTTTCAAAATAAATCAAACGGTGGAGTTCATAAATCTCATCATTTTAATCAAGTTTGCCCGGAGGACTGAATTGCTTGCATTTGGGCCCCAGCTATATTGCTGGCTGTGCTCTCCACACCTCGTTGTATAGATTCACTTCCAACCTCACTTGCGGGGCGGGTCCCAAGTTCACTGTTACTGGAGCCATCTTGGATCCACACAGAGGAAGCCTCGGTACACATCCCAGGCTCTGCACACAGTCTTCGGCACATCCCAAGATTCGCATACCATCTCTGGCCCGTCCCTGGCTTGGCACACCATCTTTGGCACACTCTCTCCCCCCTCTGCTCACTCTTGTCTGTCATCTTACCCAGTCCAGAGTTTAAGATTCTATCTAAATGCTAATAAAGCCCGATTTTATACCACCAGCCGCGGCCCCCCCACGCCCCGCCCCAAATCCCGATTCACTCTGTCCAACACATCAGCAGCTGCGCTTCTGGTCTTAACACCCCATCATTCGCCATATTCCCCATCTCCGATTTAGATTCCAAATCTTGGTGTCACCCTTGATTCTTCTCTTGCTTTAAAAACTGCTTTATTGAAATATAACTCGTGTATCAGAAAATTCACATTTTTAACATGTTCAACTCAGCGGGCTATGGAGTTACGCTACCTAGTATCAGGGCATCCCTTAGCTCCTTCAGAAACCCCGTGCCCATTGTCAGCCATCTTGTATTCTGTCTACACTTCAGTCCCTGGTTAAAATACTTTCTATCGCTTGGTGTCTTCTGGTTGTTTCATACAAATGGAAAAAGCAAGTCAATGTGTGGCTTTCACCCAACATCATGCCTCTAAGGTCCACTCATGTTATAATGCAGACAGATGCTTTGTTCTTTTTGCCACCCCTCCCCCCGCACATTTTTATTTTATTTTTACTATTTACAAGTTGCTGGACATTTAGGTTGCATCTGCCCTTTAACTGTGGTAAATGACACTGTTATGCACATCAACAACTACATTTTTGAGAAATGCATGTTTTTAGTTTTCTTGAGCCTATCCCTGGGGGTGGAAACCCTGGGTCATATATTAATTATTTACCACTCAAGAGCTGATAAAAAAATTTTTTTTTTAAATAGCATTTTTGTACTAATATATAGACATTTCCATTTCTTCTCACTTTTATCAGCAACTGTTAATCTTTTCCTCCCATCCTCAAGAAGGTGAAGTTATATGATATTGTGGCTTGGGTTCTAATTTCCCCATGACTGTGGTATTGAGCCCTGTACACCATAATTGGCCATTTTCAAAGAAGTGTCTACTCAAGTCTACCCTGTGTTTCAATTGGCTACCATGGTTTTTATTACTCAGCACTGAAAGTTATAGTCTCTATGCGAGTTCCTTATCAGTCATATGGTTTGCAATGTCCCCTGTTACCTAAGTTGTCTATTTCTTGAATTAATGATGCTCTATGAAGCTCAGATGTTTCTAATTTTGACAAAGCCTCATTTATTTTCTTTTGTTTCTTGAACTTTTGATATTATTTCTTAGAAACTAATGCCTACCCCAAGGCCATGGAGTACTCTCTCTGTCTCTGTCTGTCTCTCTCTCTCTCTGTCTCTCTGTCTCTGTCTCTGTCTCTGTCTGTCTCTCTCTCTCTGTGTCTCTCTGTCTCTCTGTCTCTGTCTCTGTCTCTCTGTCACTCACTCCTTTTTCTCCCCCTCCCCTTTTTTGAGACAGGATCTCCCACCTCCTGCTAATTTATTCCAAGTTCCTACCCTATGGCCACCAACAGCCCAGTAAAGTAGGCTGAGGGATCGCCGGGTTCAGTCACATCCTCTGAAGCAAGTGTAATGAGGAGATGGGAGCCAGTCAGACTGCTTTTTGCATAAAAAAACAGTGTACTACAGAGGACCCAGGATAACAAGCATTAGACGGGGACAGGATGTCCAATATATGAAGGAAACGAGGCCAAACTCTGATGTCCTTGCCTCTATCTAGGTCAGAAATGCTTAGGTTCTGAGGCTCATGGGTAGCATTTCAAGAAGTCACGTGCCCAGCGTGTATTGCAGAATAGGAGCTAGCCACTGGTAACAAGGGACAGAATCCCCAGCTCCACCCCTCTGTCTCCCAGATACATGGGGAAATGATTGGGTCAGGGACTATGTGCACGGTGTGCAGGCAAGGACCCACATGCTGGAAGGGCTACACACCACACCAAGAACCAGCGTGGAGAGTCCCGAAACAGTCACCTGCTTGTGCACACGTGTACAGATAGAGACTCAGACACACATCCACAAGCACACAGACAAACACATACATATACAAACACGCATGTACACGCATACACATATACACACATATGTACACATATACACAAATACAGACACATATGTAGGCATGCGCGCGCATGTGCGCACACACACACACACACACACACACACACACGCACATACCCTCCTAAAGCAAATCTAACCTTTGCATGAGACACTCCCCCATTGCTAAAGATGGAGACAGGGAAACTGCTTAGGCTGCTAAGGCAAGAGGATTGTGGGGAGTTCCAGATCATTCTGGGCTACAGTGGGAGATCGTGTTTCAAAAAGAAATAAATATAAATAAATTAATTAGTGAATAGACAAAACTCGCCTAAAGGATGTATGGATCAAGACATGAGAGGTGCAGACCTTGACTATGTTATCGGCAGACATGGAAAACACTTTGTTTTCTTCAAAAGCTACGTGTATGTACATTACAGGAGCCATGTGGCCTCTCAGCACACCTGTTGGCTTCCTAGAAAGAAAAGAACAAATGAGCACAAAGCCATTCTATCTGCTATGTCTATCTTCACAAAAATTGTAAAACTCAGCTTGGCCTGGATGTGGCAGTTCTATTCAGCCTGGAGGAGGCTTATGCTTCCCTCTGATAGTACACAAGTATAGCTCTCGGGTAATGAAAGAACGGAGGCAAAATAATAAGCAGTTTCAGCTACAGAGCTCGGGTGAAAGGAAGCCTGGGGCTCTGCTTCTCCAGCCGTTAACAATAGCTGCATAAAAGGAATAGGTGAGGAGCCGCCCGAGTAGGGTGGCCATCCATTCCGTGTACTTTCTGCAGGCTTGAGTGAGCAGCATTAAAATCTACGCTTTGCAATATACGGCTATTTTAAAGTGCCTTTGCAGGGGCTGGGCATTCTGGGAGGGTCAAGACATGGAGGGCGGTGGGGGGTGAGAGAGTGGAGATGGGGGGGTTGGGGGGAGAGCCTGGTGAGGCTGGTGGAGGGAGCACATGCCTCCTTTTCACCAAAACAGAACCAGGCAGAAAACTGCCTTCTGTTTGATTATGTATCTCACATTGTTCTGGATCTTTCTATTATTTATTTTCTTTATATACCCTAGAGGGCGAGTATCCTGTCACACCTGCAAATGGGGAAACTGAGTCTGTTGCAGTTGGTCAGGAGAACCTCCTGGCTAGAAAGTCATAACAGCACAACCAGGTTCAAGGCACTTCCCCAGTGCCTCATGGTCCTGACTATCGCCTGTACTACAGGGGAACAGAGGATCACCTTGGGCCCCTCCCCCCCCAGACAGGAACCTGGGCATAGCCCATGTGACTCTTGCTCACCAGAACAGAAAGATCAACTTCCTACTCCCCAGTTCCCACCCGCCTACAGCACTTCTGCCTGTGGGGTTCTGACTCCGCCATTGTTTCTCTGGGCTCCAGACTCTTCATTGGTAAGTGGACCTGATGCAGGGGTCGGAGATGGGTTACAGACATCACGACACAGTAGGTCTCAGTATATAACCAGGAAAGTAGATCTGGGGAGATGGCTCAGTGGATCAAGTGCTCGCCGTGCATGAGGAATGGGGTTCATAGCCCAGAACCCACGGAAATGTTGGTTGGGAGAGATAGCCTGCCTGTAATCCCAGCACTCAGAAGGCAGAGACCGAGGATCCTAGAGCAGGCTGGCTGGCTCTGCTACTGGGGACAGCAAACTCTGGGTTCAATGGAGAGACTCTGCTTCAACGGATAAGGCAGAGAGGGACTCAAGAAGATGCTGGTCTGCTTCCTGCTGCTGTGGTAAACGTGACAACCACAAGCAACTTGAGAAGGGCAAAGGTTTACTTCGGCTTACAACTCCCGGGTCACAGTCCATCACTGATGGAGGCTTTTTCTCACTGGAGGTTCCTTTTTACCCAGACGACTCCAGTTTATGTCAAGCTGACAAAAGCCTAAGTCAGCATTGTTGGAGACCAAGGCCTTGGCCTTTTGCATATCTGCTGGACAAAGATCCCAGGTTTGACTAAGTCTGCTAGATGAAAGATCTCAGTTTTGACTTAATCTTGCTAGTCACAGTGTCTCGGATCGCTCAGCAGGTGTCTCCTCTAGGCCCTGACTTTTAGGCTGGGCTTGATTAGCATTTTAAGGTGTTCCGGCTCCAGCAGGCCTCTCCTTGTTTCCTCCCCATTGTTACTGCCCCCAGGTAGGGATTAAATGTCCGGCCTTTAGCTCAGGTGCAACTGTGGCATAGTTGATGTCTGGTCGCATTATGGATTCTCCCCGCCCCTGCCATTTCCCGCCCTAATGTGTTTAAAACATTGTACCATTAAAGATTTCTTTTGAGCTTGATCGGATTCCGTCTTGCTCCAACGCATTCCTTTGTTTCCTGCTTCTTTCCATTATCAATGGCTTCCT
>CM052721.1:3992106-4012974 GCA_028551405.1 Uromys caudimaculatus | reverse complement strand
GAAGGGAGAGAAGGGAGCCAAGTACAGCAGCCAGGAGTCCAAAATCGCAAAGGAAGCAAAAGAAAAGCGGGGGGGGGGGGGGGGCTGGGGGGGCTAACCCAGGAATCTGGATTATTTGGGGAAGAGCCTCTGGAGGAAGGATAGCCCAGCCCCTGGGCTGGGGAGTTCAGGGAACGGGGTAGGGAGATGCCAGCCATGCCTTGTAACAGGTAAGGATGCCCAGAGAACCTGGAGGTTCCTTAGTATGTTAAATAGGCACTTTGGCCACTTGTCCTGTGTTTGAAACTTAACAGTCAACACTTTCTCAAGAATCGGGAAGAAGAAGATGCCATTCTGCAAAGCTCCATCCAATGTAGGCTCCATCCGCAAAGGCACATGTTCTCCCACTCAGCGGACTGCGTCCAGTACAGCTCTGCCATTGGCTTCCTGATGCCTCAAGAGAGACGCGAAGACTATTTGAGGTGCAAATCTGTAGTTTTCAATGTTGCCACTATTCCACGGTCTGTCCCTTGGCACCTCTGGTGTGGGGAAACATCTCAGCGATGGGGTTCAGAGATGTGTCTAGAATCGCCGGGAGGGCATCCATCCACGCATGCTCGCCATCCATTCCAGGAGTCCTGCTAGAGAAGTGCAGCATCGCTGAGCAGCTTTAGGTAGCCTCCATGATATTCACAGCTGCTGTTCAAGTCCGGGGCCACCTTTGGTGACTCTCCTGACAGAGAACTGAAATGAGAACCCTGTTTGTCTCTCCCCAGCAGTTTTCACTGCATTGGGTGGAGACACTGACTAGCCACTCTGGCCCTGCCTTGTCTCCCTCCTTGATAAGACAGCAGAACTAGCCAGAGCCATCGGGTGAGCACTTTTAAAGTGTCAAAAAGAGAACATGATGCACCTGCCTCAAACTGAAGCTTGACACAGCGTTCACCCTCCTTGTTTTTGAACCGAGTTCTGAAACTTCCGAGCAGGTGTGTTACTCTATTTGGATTCTATTTTATTTTCCAAGTAGAAAGAGAATAAGCCAGTTCATTTGCATGAACTCTATCGACTCTTCCAATAGAGCCAGACAAGGATGCGTGTTTAAGTGGTTGTCATGGAAACCAGAGAGCTTAGCTCTTCTCCAAGGTCTGAAGGATGATGAGAAGTTTAAGTGATTTCCATGGAAACCGAGAACAGAGATTCAGTGCTGGTTCAGATCCCCAGCGCATTAGCTCGCAGGCAAGTCTTCAAGGAGGACGATGCTGGAAGATCTGAGAGTCTGATTCTTAGCATCAGGCTGACCCAGGTGCCACTTCCAAGCCAGATTCACATTAGCCCGTGGGGTCAGCAGCCAGGTGACCATACTCCCACGGAGCTTAGCCCTTGCCTCCTCTGACTCAGGATGTATTTTGAGGCTTCTCTTCCTTATTATCCCACCCAGTGTTTCCGCCTTGTTCTACTTTCCTCATCAGAGCGGGTACCCCACAGATCTGGGGTCACAAAATGGAACCCTGGTACTGGTTGTCTCCCAAGACACTTTTAAGCGTCCAGCTCTTAATCTCCCTGCAGCCTTAAACAAGTTGTTTCCCTTTGCATATTCATTAATGACAAAAATGAAGCTAGAGATTCCTGCCTTAGATAAGCAGCAGTACCGGAAGTGCATAGCTTGACAGTGGATCACGGTGCTCAGCAGGCAGATGTTCTCTTCTGTTATATGTTCCCCTTTCACGAGGTAAGTCTGCCTGGGAGTAAGTAGCTGACCACAAGACAGGCCTTAAAGCCCCCGGGCATGTAAAGAAGAAGCTGTCAGGCTCTGTCTCTGTGCCTAAAACAGGGCAATGGGGAGTCTCAGGAATGGAAGAGTTACCTCTGGGAGGTGCTACTGAGGGGCTGGTGCCAGGCATACACACAGACATCCGTGCACGAACACAAACCCATATAGACACATACAGGCACATACACACACAGACACAAAAAGGCACACACACACACACATACATACACAGACACACAAAAAAGGCACACACACACACATACATACACAGACACACACATACATACACATACATACTCCCCACATACATACAGACAGACACAAATACACACACACATATATATACCTACACACACACATATACATACATACATACATATACACACACATACATATACCTACACACACATTCACATACATACATACATACACAGACACACAAAAAGGCACACACACACACATACATACACAGACACACACATACGTACACATACATACTCCCCACATACATACAGACAGACACACAAATACACACACACATATATATACCTACACACACATATACATACATCCATACATACATACACACACATACATATACCTACACATACATTCACACACATACATACATACATACATACACAGGCACACATACACACATACACACATATACATACATACATACATACACACAGACACACATATAGGCACTTCCACACAGACACACAGAGAGGTACATACACACACACACACACACACACACACACATACAGACTGAAGCCATCAGCAGGCACTGGGAACTACATGGATAGACCTGAATTTGGGGAGGTAGGATGCTCTAAAGACAATGATGTGTGAGAAAACTGTTTGACATGACTGTTGCTTCAGGCCTCTGGCTGCTCCTGAGTGTGACACCTCAGAGCACTGTGTGACAACATATATCATTATATAATCATATAACTAGCCTGTATAAAAGACACACGATCCTGTTGTTGGATTATAAGCTGTAAGCCTAGATCGGGCAGGTTGGGAGCTATTCTATCTTATATCCCAGCCGTATGTCCCTTGTTACTTGCTGTTTCTCTTGACCACATGCTCATGGTCCATCTCCTCTCATGGTGGCTTCCTCCTCTCTGTGTCCTTTTCCTTCTCCCTAGTCTCTCCTGAGACCCCTCACTCAATCCTCAAGTCCCACCCACTCCCACCCCCCCTCTTGCCCAATCACAGGCTCCAGACTTTTATTAATCAATTATTTTTATGTATATGAGTACACTGTAGCTCTCTTCAGACACACCAGAAGAGGGCATCGGTTCCCATTACAGATGGTTGTGAGCCACCATGTGGTTGCTGGGAATTGAACTCAGGACCTCTGGAAGAGCAAGCAGTCGGTGCTCTTAACCACTGAGCCATCTCTCCAGCCCCCTAACCAATTAACTTTAAACTGGAGACCAAGGTTTACATAGCATCGCTTGGTGTACTTGGGGCAACCAGATCTTGGTGGCCAGTATTGAGCACTTGAATATGTAGCAGTGCCAGACCAGCCCCCAACAGCACTGTGTGAGAAATAGATACGGTTTGAGTTCTGGCTTCACAAACACACTCACTCACAATCTTTGCTGAGCACCTTTTAGATGCCAGGTGCCATTCTAAACCCTTAGCTAACAATGAGCAAAACAGTCCAGGGTTCCTGGCACCAGGAGATGAACCGGGAGAGTTCCTGGCACTGAGGTCCCCCTATAAAGAACTATAAAGAATGGACTATAAAGAACACAGATAGCATATCAGAAGGGCTTAGATCTGTGGATTCAAACAAGGGAAGACCAAGGCAAGGAAGCCCAGGGGTAGGAGGATAGGCAGCTCCCAAACAGGACAACGTGGCAGAATAAATGTGAGTGAGAAGCCACAGACAAGCAGAGATGAGGAAGGCAGAATGAGCTATGTGGGACCGTGTGGGAATCTTTCTAGAGGAAGAAAGTACAGTTCCCAATACTGGCTGCAAGAAGAATGTGAGGATGGAAGCAGATATAAACAGATGAGGAAGGATTGGGGGTCAGTCACACACAGCCTTATAACCTTTGGCTTTCATTCTAAGTGAAACGGAGGTTCACCAGGTATACTCCTTAGTTTTGGCCGACAAGCTAGAGTCATTTGGAAAGAGGAAAATTCAATTGTGAAGATGCCCTAGTAAAATTGACCTGTAGATGTTTCCTTATTGATTGATATGTGTATGTGGGTCCAGCCCATGATGGGTGGTGCCACCCCTGGGCAGGTGGTACTGGGTGGTATAAGAAATCAGGCTGAATAAGCCACTGGAGCAAGTCAGTAAGCAGCGCCTCTCCAAGGTCTCTGCTTGGGTTCCTGCTTCCAGGTTCCTGTCATGCTTGAGTTCCTGTCCTGACTTCTACTGACGATATACAGTGATCAGAACATGTAAGCCAAATAAAGCCTTCCCTCCACTAGTTACTTTTGGTGTTTTATCACAGAAATAAAGAGGAAAACAATAAACCAGGGGGACCTTGGGAGATGCGACACCGAGTTTTACCATCTCTCTCTGGTTGGTCTGTGAGGACTAGAATGTATGTTGTTAGGGTGTAAGATGGAAGCAGGGAGACTAGCTATGGGGCTCTTGAAGTGACTTAGAGAAGTGAAGACAGCGACCCCTAGGGGAAGCGAGAGATGGTCCTGGTGGGAAGGTGACCTCATTCCCGGTGCATCGGGTACCAGGTTGATCAGAATCAACAGGTCAGATATTGAGAGAAGATTCAAGGCTGACTTTTTTGTTTTATTCTGTTTTTTGTGTGTATGTGTGTGTGTGACATCTAGAAAAGATGGACTTAGCCCTAACTGAGGTGGGGAAGATGGTGGAAGATGTATGAAGAAGATTGGATTCAGTTTTGGACGCAATGATGATGTACATTGTCTATCTGGATCAATAGGGTAGTTAGAAACACCAGAAGGGGATGAGGAGAGGTAGGAGTGGACACTGTGCTAATGGTGCCCTGAGAATCATCGAGGGAAAGGATCGTCAGGGACGGGAAGAAGATGGCCAAAGGCTGAACTCTGGAGGCGACATTTGGTCAAGGAGGTGTGACGGAAGAAACAGGGGAGACAGAGATGGAAAGAGAAGCGGAGGAGGCTGGAATTTTGAAGGCACGAATGAGACGGACAGGAAGGAGGGCTGGGTGGTCAGATATCTCCGACACAGAGAGGGAGAATGAGATAGCTACCCTAGCTCATCGACTTAGAAACAGGAAGGGCATTGGTGAGCCTTTGATGTGATGGTGGGGATCGTGGCTGAGTTGAAGGAGTGCTGGGTGGTCTTGTGCACTGTGCATAGGTTGTCTTTATATTATTCAGATGTTGATTTCTGTAAGGGCAGAGAGCTGAGTACTCTCTGGACTTCCGTATTGGTATTTTTCTGGATCATCCCAAGCCTCAGTGTTTTGTAACCATACGCCTCCCTCACCTTCTGATTGGTTTAATAAAGAGCTGACGGCCAATAGCTGAGGCAGAAGAGGGAACGTGAACTGAGAAAAGCATCTCCATCAGATTGGCCTGTAGGCAAAGCTGCGAGGCATTTTCTTGATTAATAGTTGATATGAGAGGGCCCACTGCACTGTGGGTGGTGCTGTCCTTGGGCAGGTAGACCTGGGTTGTATAAAAAGGTAGCTAACCATGAGTCTGAAGAACAAGCCAGTGATCAGAGTTCTGTGTCCGTGGCTGCCTCTAGGTTCCTGCTTGAGTCCCTGCCCGGTCACATGCCCTTTTATGATGGATCGTCCGCCATGAGATGAAATAAACCTTTTTGTCCCCAAGTTGCTTTTGGGTCTAATGTTTCATGACAGCAATAGAAACCTGGCTAAGGCAGGTATATTACAATATGAGGGATGCCATGATGGTAGAAGTGTGTGTGTGTGTGTGTGTGTGAGAGAGAGAGAGAGAGACAGAGAGACAGAGAAACAGACAGAGACAGGTGGGATAAGAGCATGAGAATATAGCAAATATTAAGCTACAGCAGAAGAGGGTAATCTCTCTCTCTCTCTCTCTCTCTCTCTCTCTCTCTCTCTCTCTCTCACACACACACACACCCTACACTGAAACTAGCCGAGGTCTCAGGAGAACTACATTAATCCCTTCTAAATCCGATGTCCCCGATGAATTTACTACCTTCCATCAGTCCCCACTTCATAAAAATCTACCATCTCTTAATGCTGCCACTTTGGAGACTACGCCCCCAGCACATGAACTTTAGGGAAACACATTTAAATGGACCCTAGACCACATTGTTTATTTAAGTATAGCAAACGGAGGCCCAACATCACAGTTGTATTCGGAGCCAGAGTCAAAGCCAGAACTCACCGACCCTTACTCAGGAACAACTGCTTCTGATCTCCCCAAGCAAACACTGTATTCCGAGCTGCTTCAGCCTCCAAAGGTCGAGCCTTGGCTTCTTAGAATTCCGACCTGCTAGCGCTCTAGAAAAGAGGCTTTTCTAGTTCCAAGAACAACTAATGGAAGTTCCCAAGAAATCCAACCCCTGCGCATTTCTGAGGACTTAAATGTCAATGGATCAGAAATCTATAAAGAAAATCTAGGACATGAGCTATGAATCAGGCAGCCGGAGGAGGCATCAATGATTTCTAACAAGAAATCAGCAAGAGAGCTGATTCACAGGAGGCTGAGACCTTGCTACAAGTTGTTCGATTTTCCATGAGGCTTTTAGAGGATAAAAAAGGGTGTGTGTGTGTGTGTGTGTGTGTGTGTGTGTGTGTGTGTGTGTGTGCGCGCGCGCGCGCGCGCGCGCGCGATGTTTTTTCAAAGGCTCAAGAATACTCAGGGCTAACTAGGCTGACCTGTGGGTGGCTGACCTGAGTTGCAGCAAAGGGTCTTAAGTATTTTATGCATTACAAATGGGTTGCATGGTGAGCTCACACCAGGCCCTTCGATTCAGAGCTTAGGCTTTAGAAGGAATAGAGCCAGGGTTGGGGGAGGCATTCTTCCGAGAACTTCATCTGACCAACCGAGCCACAATTTTGGAGGGTAAAACTCAGGTAACCAGATTTTACAAAGTTCCACAGGCCGCCCCACTGGAAACCGGGGATCATCCACAAGTGTCAAAATCTCCTTTAAACCGTGAAAGGGTCATGATCAACATCAACATGAAAAATTAAACACGGTGCTGGTGCCACTGAATAACTGCCTGGGGTTTTCCAATGTGGTGTCAAGAGCTTCACAAGATAACTGTGAAGCAGAATGAGGTAACTATGAAGAAGTGAGGATGTCTTCAGTAAGTTGCCATAGCAAAAGAATAAATGCCTCCTAGAGTTTAGCATGCATGCAAGCCATCACTTGATTTAGCTGCAGACTCATTACGCAGCTCTAGGGCGGGGCCTGCACAATAGTCAGCTTCCTTTTTCTGGGACAAACCACTTAAAGGGAGGAAGTTTAATTTTAGCCATGGTTTGGGGCTTTCAGAAGGCTGCATGGCTTCTAGGCTGTGTGGAAGCAGCATGGTGGTAAACATGAGGAGCAAAGAGGTTCGCCTCATGGCGGGGAAGCAAAAAGAGGGGGAGGGATGGTTCCCGGGGACAAAAATATACTCTTTGAATGAAAACGAGGGCAGGACCGCTCCAAGGTGTAGTTGAGAAGGTTTGCTGTGGATATGAGGGCCAGCACAGCCAGAGGTCTCTGGAAGGGTCCAGATTGAACCCGGACATGAGCGGAGATAGAAACAGGGAGAGCGAGAAGGAAGAGGAGAAAGGGAGAGACCAAGAGAGGAAACAGGAGCCAAGAGACCAAGAGAATCAAGAAAGTATGCAGCCAAAATGGCTGGATTGTATAACAGAGAGAAGCTCAGCCTGTAGGAGGGAGAGGTTTAAGGTAAGAGACAAGCTGGGAGGAGCGGCCATACTGAGTGATCCCCAGGTTTCTTTGAGACCTACCACCCTTCAAGGGGGTGACCTCTGTGACTCACTTCCATCTCTAGCTTCCTGCCTTGATTTACAGAGTTGGCCCCCCTCCATCATGAACTGTATGTAACCTGTAACCTGAAATAAACCGATTTTTCCCCAACTTGCTTTTGGTCAGTCATTTAACACAGGAGCAGAGAAGCAAAGTGGGATTGAGGGCTGTGGTTGGACGGTAAGGGGAGGTTCTGTCACTGAGGTCTTGTTCCCCAATTGGTTCTTGACTTGTCAATAAAGAAGGCGGGGGTGGGGGGGTGGGGGGGTGGAGGGAGTAGTTGCTGGGCGGAAGTTGCAGGTGGGACTTCCGGGTCCCAAGAGGAAAGGGAGACGCAGGGAAGGAAAAGGCTTTTTCTGTCATGCTTTGGAGCTGCAATCATGTAAGGCCTAGGGGCAGCTAGGGCCTGTGACCTCCACTACAGGCAGGGGCCAAGGAGGTTGTTGGGGGCTAGCTGATACAAGCTACTAGGTTTAGGACAGGAGGAGAAACAGAGACAATTGACGAGGGCATGCCTTTCCAGGCAGGAGATTCTGCGCCCAGCAGTTGTGCCTGGCTAGCAAATTCTAAAATAATAAAGCTGTCTGTGTGTCCTTTATCCGAGGATTCTAGGGTCTGGGGAGTGGGCTGGTAACGCAACCCCTCTCAGAGCAAAGGCAAGTAGAGAGAGAAGCTGGGTTGGGCTGGCAACAGAGGATCACAGAGTCAAACGGGAGCAAAGGAGGTTAGACAAGGAAGTCAGGTTGGGGGATGGTTGTGATCGATCCTGGAGCTAAGGGGGATGAGCCAAAGAGGGCGGGGCGGGGCTGGTAGCGTGGTCACAGCCCCCTGGGATAAGGCGGCTTGGTTTTAAAACTACACTCAACACTGGACTGTGTCACCCACAAGTCACGTGTTGAGAGCTTTAATTCACAACGCAACAGTGCTGGGAACGGTGGAGACGTACGGGTCGTGATGGCTTCCCCAGTAGACTGAGTCTGTTTCCTTGCGAACGCCATCTCTCGCCCACTGTGTTGCTATCATGGATTGACCTGTCTTGGAATTCACTGTCTAAGTTCATCTTTCAGACACCATGTGTGCCCAAGGGTTGGCTCTTCATAGATCTTTAAAAAAATAAATAACTTTCCTTTAAAAAATACTGATTTATCTTATTTTTGTTCTGTCCAAAGTGTAAACAGAAGGACTCCTACCGAGTAAACAGAGGGATTGTTATTGTGTAAACAGAAGCCTAAATTCAGCATTCTTTAGGAATCCCATAGGTGGTTCAGATTAAGACCTCCCTTAACCCAGTACCCAAAAGTTAACTGCCTCAGGCAAGGGCATCTAGCTCAGCCTGCTTCAGCTCAAAGACGCCCCTCCCCTGTCACATTAAATCTGCTTGCTTTTCCACCATTTTGCTCTCCTCTCTGCTCCCTCCACCCCCATCTCTCTGAGGCAGACTTGGCAGTTTGATCTCCCAATAAGCCTTTCTTCCGACCCATGAACGAAATTCAAGTTTAGATTGGTAGTTTCATACCAATTTATACCTGATTATAATTTTAAGTGTATGGCTGTTTCAAGGACATTAAGAGCACCAAGTGTGTGCAGTACCCGTAGAGGCCAAGAGGGGGCGTCGGACCTCCTGCAATTTGCGTTTCAGACAGCTGCCACGTAGGTGTTGCAAACCTAACCCTCTCTTAACAGCTGGGCCACCTCTCCAGCCCTGTTTTTTGAACTCTTAAAAGTTCCCATCTCCTCACTTTAAGCAAACACTCCATCACTCCGTTTCATAGCTACGTTCCCACACATGTAAAATCGTGCAACGTGTTTGAAGTACTCAGACGGCGGAGCCTGGAATTGCCATAAATAGATTTTGCTCATATTTTAACTCAATGCATATTGATTAACTTCTCCCATGCCACCTCCCCAGCAGCCTTGCGGCATGAGACTTAAGAGCCTAACTACCAACTAAACAACGGAGGAGATCCATTTTGAGCAACGTGCCGAGGCGTTCTTCTCAGCATATAGAATGTCTGTCACAGTGCGGAGACCCCGCCCCAAAACAGGCATAGACAACCATACCGATCACTAAAGCCGTGGGCTCATGATTGGAGCTGGAAATGACAGCTTTCACAGAGTCGTAGTAATTCAGCTAGAAAGAAAACAAAAATGAGAAAAGTGTAATTACAGAGATCACCCACGAGGTCAAATAACAGTGTTTTTACGGCATTTCCTCCAAAGTGCTCTCAAAAGGGAGAAGGATCCACATTTCTGGGAATAAGAATGGCTTTTTAAAATACCCCTTTGTTGTTGTTGTTTTCTTTTTGTTTTTGTTTTTTTTTTTTTGGGGGTTTTTTTTTTTTTTTTTTTGGTGGGTGCATATGTAGGTGGCTTGGCGGAATACTTAGTTGGAGCTAATGCCAAAGTAAGTACTCCCTGGGCATTCTCCGTCTGGCAGAGCCTGTCACAGCTCCTCCCGCCTAGTTTAGCTCCTTCAGAAAAAAGCACACAGTCTATGGAGAAAACTATTATTTTTCCTGGAAATCCTCTCTGTATCAGAAGGGACCCTGAGCACCATCCCGGGAGATCAAGACTCTTCGGCTTATTTGCTTTTCCTGTTTTTGAAGATTGAGCTGCACCTGGAACAGAGGTGTGGGGACTGGACATTCAGGGAATTGGGGCAGGAGACTGATGGACGGAGGGAGCCAGTCTCAGGTGCAAGGAACCATATTTGATGGGTTCTGAGTTCTAAGCTCAGGTAACCTCCAGCAGAAGCCCTTAGCTCTAAGTTGTAAATTGGATCAAGTTAGAAGAACCACTGTGATCTACAAGGTTGATAGATTCCCTTATCGTTTGGTCTATGTAGGCAGGATGCTAAAGCTCTGAAGAAACTGCAAGAAAGGCAACCTTTGCTTCGGATCCTCACGGATTCCAGAAGCCAGAGATCCAAACGGACCCCGAAAGTAAGTTTTCAATAGAGCTGGAGCCCCGGGGAAACAGGTCAGTGCGTCCACAGGACCACCTACAAAGCAGAGCGTGGCAAGGGTCAGGAGCTGGCAGCAGGCACCTGTTCATCATAGCCTGCTCTGAAAAAAGGTCAGCAACACCCCCTCCACCCTGCCCCCCCTCTTGGTAGAACAATAGAACAGCGGGGGCCTAGAAAACTCTTGCTATACTTCCTCCGGGATCCAGGACTTCAGAAGAAAGGCATCAACTCCAGTGCTTGGTGTGGACCCTGCCTCCCCCACCCAGCCCTCTGCAGGGCACTTCCTGTACAGCCTCGAATCTGCATCTGAGAAGTGCTCTGCCAATCTTGTGGGCCTTGAGGGGCTTCAAAAAGACAGTCAGAGTGAGTTGTCACACAGGAGAATCTGGTAGCAGGGATCCGGGATTGTTACACTCTATGAGAAGTCTGGCTTTGTTTATACTAACTGAAGAATCAGGTGGGAAAGCACGTGCATTGTATGGAGATACACACACACACACACACACACACACACACACACACACACACACACACACACACATATGAAATGGGCTACCAGTGACAACTTCAATGTCAAAAGTATAGAGTAGTGATGGCCAGGAGTGGGCGCCATTGGAAGGAGTCTTCCCGGGGGTGATGGAGAGAATTCCATCTGTTATGGGACTGGTATTTTGTTTTTTTAATCTGTCTTTGATGTCTCCCTGGTCTTTATGTTGTAGAAAAACGAATTGTTTTCTTGATCCAACTTTTCTCTTCCTTTTCCTTTTTTCCTTTCAAGGTAAGTTTAATGGTTTCCTGAACATTTTTCTTTTACTCAATAATGTTTCTTCAGAAAACTTTATTTATTTGTTTAGAGTGTATATGTGTAGAAGTTTGGTCTGGTTCTTCCTCCCAGCCCTATGCTCCAAGAAATAAGACGCAGGCTCAAAATATATTTACAAATACCTTAGCCATAGAGCTAGGCTCCTGACTAGATCATAACTTAAATTAGCCCATTTCTTCTACTCTACATTCTGCCACATGGCTGCTCAGGTACCGTGCGTCTGTCTGGTCACATCTTCCTGGGAGAATCTCTCTTTTATTCTCTCACTATTTCCCAGAATCCTCTCCCTTCCTGCTAATGTCCCACCTCCTATTTCCTGCCTCAGCTCATTGGCCATCAGCTTTTTTTGTTTTGGTTTTTTTTTTTTTTTGGTTTTTCGAGACAGGGTTTCTCTGTGTAGCCCTGGCTGTCCTGGGACTCACTCTGTAGACCAGGCTGGCCCCAAACTCAGAAATCTGCCTGTCTCTGCCTCCCAAGGGCTGGGATTAAAGGCGTGCGCCACCACCGCCCGGCAGCCATCAGCTTTTTTTATTGACAGGTGATTCTTATAAGAGATTCTCTCTACATATGTGTGTGCATAGCATGACACACATGTGAAGATCAGAGGATGACTTGTGGGAGTCAGTTCTCTCTTTCTACTGTGTGGGTCCTGGTCATTGAACCCAGGTCCCTAGGCTTGGCAGTAGGGCCTTTTTTTTTAACCGGCTGAGCCATTTTGTCAGACCTCAGTAACATTTCTTACCATCTGTAATGGTTTGAATAGGTTTGGCCCCCCATAGACTCATGTGTTTGAATGCTTGGCCCACAGGGAGTTAGACTGTCAGGAGGCGTGCCCTTGTTAGAATGGGTGTGGCCTTATTGGAGGAAGTGGATCACTGTGTAGACAACTTTAAGGTCTCCTAGTGCTCAAGTTCTGCCCGTTGTGGAAGAGATAGTCTCTCCTGGCTGCCTTCGGGGCAAGATGTGTAACTCTCAGCTCCTTCTCCAGCACCCTGTCTGCCTGGATGCCATCATGCTTTCTGCCATGATGATACTGGACTAAACCTCTGAACTGTAAGCCAGCCCCAATTAAATGGTTTCTTTATAAGACGTGCCTTGGTCATGGTGTCTCTTCACAGCCATAAAACCCTAACTAAGACGCCATTCCTTTCCTGCATAAGCTTCTCAGTTTAGAATCTTATCCATCTGGCTTAAGCCTGGTGTGTTCAGTGAGAGCAGCCACGGTGTAAGATTGCCCCCCTTGAGCCAGGCAGTGGTGGCGCATGCCTTTAATCCCAGCACTTGGGAGACAGAGGCAGGTGGATTTCTGAGTTCGAGGCCAGCCTGGTCTACAGAGTGAGTTCCAGGACAGCCAGGGCTACACAGAGAAATCCTGTCTCGAAAAACCAAAAAAAGATGCCCACCTTGTGTCTACCTCCAATGCTGATGTCCCTTACACCACTCTGGGTTGTGGACTTTCTCAGTATAAAAGGTAGTGCTTGCTTTCCTACATAGCTGAGAAATGAGGGGTTAGGTTCTCAGGACCAGTGGAAAGTCGAGGGACTTAATCCCACAAATACAACCCCACTAATCCTAAACCATTCAGGTTGAGTAAGTTCAATTCCTTTCAGCCCTAAAGAGGAAGGGAAAGAGACCTACAATCTCCAGACCCTAGGACACTGGCCAAGGACCGATTCCCACTGGGAGGTTCATTTTATTAAACCAGCTAGTTATTCTTAGAGTAGTCTATGAATTTTATGTGATGTCTGTTTTCAGCTAGGTTTGCAAAGTCACCTCAGAAGCAGTGGTGGCTTACCAAGCAGTCTAGACTATTCTTGCGTACGGCTCAGGTGATATACCTAGCCAGAGAGAGGGTGGCCTGCAAGCTCTAGTCTGCCTCCTGTTTATTTTTACCTGAGAGACGAAGTCTCCGTGCACCTTCCAGCGGACATAGTCTGCATTTGGAGAGGCCGCGGCACTCCGAAGGGCGATGTTCGGCATGTCCTCAACTTTTGGCATCTTCTTCCATGTTCTAAGGAGATGAATATAGGGATCTTCAAAAGATAAGAGCACCCTGTCCTCCTATATCCTGGCTTCTACTAAGCGTGTACCTGCCACAAATAATATGTCTCCCATCCCCTGATTTTTAAAAATGAGATGCTTGTACAACTCAAAGGTAAATGTGCTCCTTTTAGAGCCCTCTGAGTTTCCGTAGGGAGCAAGAAATAAAAAAACCATACCAAACCAAACCACCACCAACAACAACAAGAACGAAACAAAGAATTCTCCTGAGTGAGCAGTGTTATTTTCCTCTTTCCCAGAGGAGGAAACATGTCCTGTGCACGTCTCGCCAGCAAGAACCCACGCGGACACACGGATCCTTCTGCAGCAATGCGTTTATTGCATGATGAAAGGAGGAAGACCCCGGGGCCCCAGAATGGCGCTGTTATATAGCCCCGAGGCAGCGTGTCCTCCATTGGTTGGTGCGCCCCGGGAGTGGGCGGTGATTAGTCATGTACACCCATAATGCACTTCGGGGGTTTTCCCGCGCTATCCGTAAGTTTCCTTAGAGCGACAGCGGAGGTCAGCGCCATCTTGTAATGGCGAATACTCTAGCCGCTCCTTACAGAAACAGGGGCACAAAAGATAAAGGACTTGCCAAAGTGAGTACATAGTATCAGAATTCCATCTTAGGCAACCTGGATTTCAAGGGCAAAATGTTCTGACTGGATTGATCACCTGTTCACAATTAATTACACACGATGATGGTCTCATGGTCAATAAACCTCAGAACTGTGATTCAAATATCATCTTCCACTAAGTGTACCCAAAATGGAGATGACTGAGACTGCAGTCCCTACATATTCTGGAGCAATGTCCCGGCCTCAAGTCCAAGGTTAGAAGTATAAACTAGGGGGAGCAGGCCTGATTCCAGGACTTGGTCTTCCACTCTGGAGTACATTTGATTAAATCACGAGATAACTTTTCAGTGGGCTAAAACATGTGAACGTAATACTTGAAAGGTAGTTGTGGTGGTTTGAATAGGTTCGGACCCCATATTCATGTGTTTGAATGCTTGGCCACAGGGAATGACACTATTAGGGGGTGTGGCCTTGTTGGAGGAGGTGTGGCCATGATGGAGGAGGTGTGGCCTAGCTGGAGGAGGCGTGGCCATGCTAGAGGAAGTGTGTCACTGTAGATGGAGCTTTGAGGTTTCATATATATCCTCAAGTCTGGCCAGTGTGACACAGTCTCCTTCTGCTGCCTGTGGTTCAAGATGTAGCACTCTCTGCTCTTCCAGTGCCATGCCTGTCTGCACACTGCCATGCTTCCCTACATGATGATAATGGACTGAACCTCTGAAATGGTAAGCCAGACCTAATGAAATGTTTTCCTTTATAAGAGTTGCCATGGTCATGGTGTCTCTTCACAGCAATGAAATCCTAACTAAGATAGTAGTCAGAACCTTTAATAAATTAGTCAAAGAAGTATACTGCCATGTATGTGAATTATCCAAACGGAAAATTCATGATATACTTAATAAAATAGAAAAATTACCGCAGATTGAATGTTCCTATAAACTTCCAGAATCTGAAATGTCCCCCAAGTCCAAAAGGCTTCAAGTGGCAAATCCCACACTTGACCCCACAAGACAAATTGTAACTTAACAACAGCAATCCATTCGATCTCCTTCAGGCATGTGGAGAATGAGATCGCAATATATTAGGTGATGTTCTCAAAGAATTAATAAAATATTTTTAAACAATCTGTTCTGAGCGTAAACGGGAACAGCCAGCATGTTGCTCTCGAGATAAGAAAAAAGATGTCCCAACCCTCAAACTCGCCATGGACAACTGTTGGAGATTGGTTCTAATGCTTTGACTCAATCGGGAATCTGCATGTCCAAACGCTAAATGTCCTTGTCCCCAATTGGTTTTTAATCAATCAATAAAGATGCCAAGGGCCAATGGCTAGGTATTGGGTGGGGCCTTTAGAGTTGCCCGGGCTAGGATGCAGTGGAGAGGAGGCAGAGAATCCCCAGGATAGGAGAGAGAGCCAATGGCCAATGGCCACTTCCCCGATTGGGCCTGGGGTAGCAGGGGAAGGTTTAGGAGTGCCCAGACTTTGAGGTGGCCAAGGCATTTTAAAAATAAGCTTGTGTGTGTGTGTGTGTGTGTGTGTGTGTGTGTGTGTGTGTGTGTGTGTGTGTGTGTTTGTGTGTGTGTTTGTGTGTGTGTGTGTGTGTGTGTGTGTGTGTGTGTGTGTTTCATTCTCAGATCCAAAGATAGCTCCTGGGCTGGTGCGCATGCGCGATCTCCCGGGAGCACAAAGTGGCGTAGCACTAACTCACCACTACAGACAACATTGGAAAAAGACAAAGGAATTAGAGGTGTTCACGCAGGGCGAAGCCTCCCTGATAAGATGCAGACACAAATCAATCACTTGCAGTTGCATGATGCGTGTGGCAGAGGTTAAAAGGTACAGGGGAGGCCAATGAAAGTGAACTGAGCATGCAGATGGCTAATTGGAAAATGTGTCAACAAAAGCAAGCAGTTCTGAAGCTTGGTCAATGAGCAAGTAAGACTGTGTTTACCAAAAGCCTTTCTTTTAACTTGATTAAAATATAAATAAAGCCGGGCAGTGGTGGCGCACGCCTTTAATCCCAGCACTTGGGAGGCAGAGGCAGGTGGATTTCTGAGTTCAAGGCCAGCCTGGTCTACAGAGTGAGTTCCAGGACAGCTAGAGCTACACAGAGAAACCCTGTCTCGAAAACCTAAAAAAAAAAAATATATATATATATATATATATATATATATATATATATATATATATATATATATATATATAAATAAATAAAACCCTACCATGGGCAACTGATGAGTCCATATGCTTACAGTTTCTCATACAGACTCTTTCAGCCAACTCTTCGTAGCAGAGAAGTAAATGTTATACTGTTAGGTTTTGAACATTTAAAAATGCTTAACTAATTAGAAACTAAGAATAGAATCCCTTGAATTCAAGATCAGATGAAAAAGCGGGTGTTAACCACCCACCATCCAACCTTCCTGCCTCCTTCATCCACTCCTTATCCAGTCTTCATTTTCATTCACACCCACTCACCATCAATCCATCAATCTGCCCACCTATCCATTCATCCATCCATCTATCCACCCACCCATATACCCATCCACCCACTCCTCCATCTATCTATCCACCCATCCATCTATCCATCCACCCATCCATCAGCCCATCCATCAATCCATCCACCCACTCATCTATCCATCAGTCTACCTACCCATACACCCATCCATCCATCCATTTACTCATCCATCAAGCCATCCCCCACCCATCCATCCACCCAATTCACCCAGCCATCCATCCCCCCACCCAGCCATCCACCCACCCATCCACTCATCCATCCACTCATCCATCCATCTACCCATCCATCCATCCATCCATCCATCCATCCATCCATCCATCCACAGTCTACTCGGATTCATAAATAAAACTTATAATTTCTATGCTATGGGAGTTCCAGCGTAGTAAACTGGAATGAAGAAGACATTCTGGTTCAGAGGTATAACACCAGTCAATGAAGTATATCCCAACGACATTGGGAGAGTAAGCTGTGCAGGACCCGAAGGCCTCCCTAAGAAAAGATGCCACATGAAGGCCCTGAAAGGGACTCTAAGCAGACCTAGGAAGCCACCAAGGCAGTTACAAAGGATATGACAGAAGATAGTGTTTGTTAGAGGGCCACTTGCTTCCGACCATAGTGGATCACTGGGGTAGGCAGGCACCATCAAAAAATGCATAGAGGAAATGAAACAGGGTCTCCACCCTGGCATGTTTTGCGGGCCGCAGGAAATGGTCATGAAATATTTTATCCAGAAGAGAGGCACTGTCACCCCTCACCATCTCTTCTTCTACTCCTTGACATCACCATGACAGAGATCTGTCAATAGAGAAGTCACAACACATTGTACACAATGACGGACCCATCACAAGGCCTCCGTCCATCTTGGCCTCCCAGACCTCTCTTGAAGCTTTGATCTCATGTTCTCCACTCTTGCAGGTCACCTATTGTCTTAGTCAGGGTTTCTATTCCTGCACAAACATCATGATCAAGAAGCAAGTTGGGGAGGAAAGGGTTTATTCAGTTTACACTTCCATGCTGCTGTTCATCACTAAAGGACGTCAGGACTGGAACTCAAGCAGGTCAGGAAGCAGGAGCTGATGCAGAGGCCATGGAGGGATGCTGCTTACTGGCTTGCTTCCCCTGGCTTGCTCAGCTGGCTCTCTTATAGAGCCCAAGACTACCAGCCCAGGGATGGCACCACCCACAAGGGGCCCTCCCCCCTTGATCACTAATTGAGAAAATGCCTTACAGCTGGATCTCATGGAGGCATTTCCTCAGCTGAAGCTCCTTTCTCTGTGATAACTCCAGCTTGTGTCAAGTGGACACAAAACCAGCCAGTACCCCTATCCTGCTACAGCCATTGTAGCCTGACTGCCCTTCCTCGGGCTCTTCAGATATGTCTCACCCAAGGGCCCATCTTGGGCACTTCTCTCAGCAAAATACTCCTCCCCTAGGCCCCCACATGGTAACCTCCCTTCCTCCCCTCTTTTGATGCTATACACCTCTCAATAGGGCTATCTCAGCTACCTCACCAAACACTGCACACCTGCCCTTGGGCACGTGCACATACGTGTGTATACTGGACTTTTTAACTCCTTTTATTTTTTTTTTTCAGAACACCTGTCAGCTTCAAAGACATCATATAACTTACTATACTTGTTTTATTTTGCTCCCACTAGACTGTAATTTCCACAGGGGCAGATATTTCTTGTTTTGTTCACTGAGGTATTTATTGTAAACACATACAGCAAAGACTGGCCATAGTAGAGACTTAGTTAATATCTGATGAACGAACATAAAATTGGATGTACGTCCCCTATGTGATGGCTAGTCCCAGTTGCCAGCTTGACTGTATTTGGAATGAACACCTGTGATCCAGATCTTGAGGCTGGAAGACACCAGCTTTCGAACTGGATCTTGAGGCATAGTGGCCATGAGAAGCTTAGGCCCAGGCAAGATGGTATATGCTTTTAATCCCAGGAGATAGAAGCAAGATCTCTGAGTTTATGGCCAGCCTGGGACAGAGCAAGTTCCAAGAACAGCTCAGGTCCAGGTGTGGTGGAACACACCTTTAATCTGAGCCATGTCTTCTGCTGGAGGCTTATATAAGGACATTGGAAGAAGGAAATCTCACTCATCACCTGCTTCCACTTATCTGCCAGCACAGCTGTTGGAACCTACTTCTACAGGATCCCATCTTCTACAGAAGTCCAGCTGATACACCCAGCCTCGCGGGACTGAGCAACTACTAGATTCTTGGGTTTTCCCTTTGGGTTAGTTGGACTGCAGCCTGCAAGTCATTCCAATAATTTCCTTTAATATTTAGAGACAGTCCATAAGTTCTATGGCTCTAGAGAACCCTGACTAAGATGCCCTACAAACCACCCAACTGAAATAAGGGGTCAGGAGTGAGGGGGAGAGAGGCCAGGTAGAAGTATGTGTCTGTGATATTGAGGACAGGTTGAATGACAGTAGTGGTCACTGGGAAACAGCCATAGGTTAGAGCCATATGGGAGTTAAAATAGCCATAACTTGGTGCCCGGTATTAGGACATGAGAAATAAGCAAGCTAGGATGCTTCTTCTTTATATAAACCATTAAAAACAAACAAACAAACCCCAAACCTGTCATAATTGAAATAAGAAATGCCACTCACAGGCTCATGCTATATACAAAAGACATGGTGCATGCTGGTCCTAGCTGCTGCCACTGTTAGAGAGGCTGTGGAAACTTTGGCTGTGAGGCATGGCTGGCGGAAGCGTGTCACGTCTGTAAGGATTCTTGGGGACATATTATTCCTGGCTCCTTCCAGTCATTCTGAAGGCTGTCTGCCAGGAAGTGAGGCTATCTCTCACCACATGCTGCAACCGTGGTGTTCTGCCCAAGAGATGATCTGCTATAGGCTGAACCCTCTGTAACAGGAGTGGTCAAAAGACTTCTTCCCTAAGCTGTTTCTGTCAGGTGGGCTGGGCGTGGTGACGTCTAGCTCGCAGAAAGCTCCATCAAAGGCAAATGCCAAGTATTTTTATTCGTGTTCTATTTTCCCACTGATATCCGGAGAGCATGCGCTCTATCCCAGTACTTCCCCCAGAAGCCTTCTGGTATCCCCTAAAACTAGGATGCCCTTGGTTAGTCCACAGCAGATAGAAACAGATGCACTGCAGACTAAACCTGGGGGGAAATGCTAGATTTGTAAGTAGCCCCATGAGTCTGGCTTCTCTCCAGCTCTGAAAGACTGTAAACTCTTCTCTCAATAAGAGGTGCCCACTTGCTAGAATCCTCCCTGTTCTCATGGCTCCCAGATGGTTCTCAGCTGCCCAAGGCTATTTCTTGCATTCCTACCCTTTGATGGGTCCGCTTGCTTTTCTCTTTGATCACTTACGGCTGTCCCCTCCTCCCTCTCCCACCCACAATTCTAAGCTCAGTGTGAGAGGACCTATTTTCTAAGAAAATCTTGAAGATTCTTTTTTTGGGGGGTTGCCCCCTCCCTTTCTTGTAATTTTTTGGATCATAGGGATAGCCGGCTGCAGAGCTACACAGAGCCCCAGCCCTTACGACTCAGCAGATGGGCAGCTGTCTCAGAAGGCAGGCTGGGAACCCCCTACGTCATAGAGGTCAGAACAGACTATTTCCTGAAACAGCTTTCTCCAATTTTCTCTGCTCCTTTTTCTTCAAAAATCCTGACAAACAGAGATGCCAATCTGCTTGCTTCTACATAGGTCAGCCAGAGCGGCAGGACACTGGGTCTTGTGATCTCATCTGAGTGCTTTTCTGTTCCCTACCAATACATGCCGGAGTACTGTACTGTATAATCCTGGTTGTTCATGATAAACGGATTGCATTGATTTTTCTAGATCCTAGCTGGAAGGTTGTCTGACATGTCAGTTGTCTGTATTTGTATCTGAGTGTGCCAGGCCAGGGAGTATCCGTCTGTGTCCACCTGAGTGTGTCAGGCCAGGGAGTGTCCGTCTGTGTCCACCTGAGTGTGTCAGGCCAGGGAGTGTCCGTCTGTGTCCACCTGAGTGTGTCAGGCCAGGGAGTGTCCGTCTGTGTCCACCTGAGTGTGTCAGGCCAAGGAGTGTCCGTCTGTGTCCACCTGAGTGTTTCAGGCCAGGGAGTGTCTGTCTGTGTCCACCTGAGTGTGTCAGGCCAGGGAGTGTCCGTCTGTGTCCACCCGAGTGTGTCAGGCCAAGGAGTGTCCGTCTGTGTCCACCTGAGTGTGTCAGGCCAGGGAGTGTCCATCTGTGGGAG
>CM052721.1:3940645-3978540 GCA_028551405.1 Uromys caudimaculatus | reverse complement strand
ATTCCTAGCCTGTGTCTTCAAGCATCTGTTTACCGGGGGACATTTTTGTTGGGGACATTAAAACCTGGAGCCAAGGGCATAGACAGTCACCCATCTCTGGAACACAGAACCTTGGGGAAACTCATAGTTGCACTCTACCTCAGTTTCTTCATTCTTACAAGTAGTTATGGTGACCTCTGCCTTGTGTGGTGTAGTGATTTGAACAGAGTACTACAAGCATCAGGCTTCTTACTGAGCACAATGGGTGTATTAGTGAACCCGATTTGTATATTAGTAAGCACCACACACACCAGAGAGCATCTCACTCATGTTAAGGAGCAACATGTATAAGTTGGGAAGGACTATGCACATGATAGCAGCACCACTCACATGGTAGGGAGTACCACAGATGTTAGGGAGCACCACTCACATGGTAGGGAGCACCACTCACATGGTAGGGAGCATCACTCACATGGTAGGGAGTACCACAGATGTTAGGGAGCACCACTCATGTTTGGGAGCACCCCTCAGGTGTTAGGGAGCACCACACAGGTTATTGAGCACCACTCGTGCTCTCTGAGTGTTCTTGTTCTCATCCCATCTTGTTTCCCTTTCTATTTTCCTCTTGGTCTGTCTCAGCCTCAGGACACATACTCCTTGGGAGTACCCCCACTTCACCCCTGGAAAGCACAGTAGACATCATTCTGGTTCTTGAATCAGTGCACCCCCACACCTACCTGGTCATCGCCATAGAGGATCAGGCACTTGTCAGGCTCCACGGAGCTAAAGCAAAGACAGAAACACAAAACACCATCTTCAGACAGGGCATGGGGAACAGGCGCTGGCAGTGCCTCTGCATCAAGCCTCGTTTGTCACAGTCTTGTGAGCACACTTGCTTGTCAGGATGTGAAGTGTTTTCTAGCTCTCTTTAATCATCTATATCTGCTGTGCAGATTCATGATTTAAAAAAAAAAAATTTAAAAACCAGTGCAGTTGGGGAGCCAAGAGACCCGTAGGGAGATGTCTGGGCCAATAGGCACTCTGAGTCAGTTACGCACCATCTCAGTGTCCGGGAAGGAGGCTTGGGGACTCCCCCGACATGGCCACCCACCCATCTGTCCCATGAGAGGTGAAGGGAAGAGGAAATTCACGTGAGTGGCTGTCTACCTTCAGATGCCACAATGTGTTGGGGGTAACTAGAGTTTAGGGGAGCAATTCTCCTAATGGAGAAAGACTTTCATAGGGTGGGGCTATCCCAGGGCAAATGTGACAGGCAGAGAAGAGAGGAGAGAGGGGACCCTGGTGGGAGGACAGAGCAGCATGGAAAACCCCAGGACTTCATGCAGAACTCCCACAATGCTGGCTGGACAGGAGGAGGTGAAGGCACCAGTGACATCCTGGAGTCATCCCATCGCCACTGCAAGGCTTGGTGGCCGTGGCGTGACTTTACTAAACGGTCATACATCAGCGAGTATCAGCTTTACTCAGTTCCACTCAGAGAGGGGCTGATGAGTGTGTTTCTTTCTTGGGTCAACCTCCGAGAACTGCCTGACTTTAGAACACTTTAATTACAATTATCCTTGTAGATATTACATAAACTCCACACTGAATGCTGTTTCTGGGCAGCTCAAGGAGAAAGATGGTGTTTGTTTCTTAAGATTGTCGAGGGTATTAAGGGCTATATTTCATTTATTGATTTTTATCTTTGTGTATATATTTCTCTTTTTCTCTCTTCGTGAAGTGTGTGTCAGAATCCTATTGTACACTCTCTTCTGTCTTCACCATTGTAACTATCTCTGATTCCTCTTTTGGACAGTTGTGTGATTTTAAATGAAACCACAAATAACTACATTTTGCCTCTCCTAGATGTTCTGGTACCTTAGCCCTTTACTGCATACAAAAATAAATATCCTGAAGCTCCATCCTTGTGAGCTCTGTTTCTCACCTTTGCCTTATCATCTTGTGCTTGCAAACGTTTTTTCTCACCCCACCATGTTGAAGAAATTCTCCTGACCCACCATGGAACCACACATCTTTAAATCCCAGTACTCAGTAGAAGAGGCAAGTGAGCTCTGTGAGTTCGAGACCAGCCTGGTCTACATATTAGGCTAGCCAGGGCTACACCATGAGTCCCTATCTCAAAAACAAAATTAATAATAATAATAATAATAATAATAATAATAATAAACAACCAACAAAAAGAAACTCTCTTATATTTTCTTCTAGCATACAGTTTAAAAACTTTTAGATCTTTGCCTTTCTTGGACTTTTTATTTGTTTGTTTGTTTAGTTAGCATACAAGCATTAGGTTTTGTTATGACATTTTTCCAAAAGAATTTTCTGCTTTGTTTTCTTTTTCTTTTCTCCTTTTTCTCCCTCATTCCCTCCCTCCTTTGACCTCTGCACTTTCATGTCACCTATGCCCAGAATTAACTGTCATACTTAACACAGGGGCTCAATTTCTTCCCTCGATAATATGTGGGTGGGGCAGTGATCTGTGACAAGCAATCTGGCACCTGGTTGAGCACAGGCGTAAAATCTGGGCGACCCAGTGGAACAATCCGCAAGGAACGGAAAACGTTATGCCAACGCTCCCGGGAGGCTTTTGGCTCCAGTCATGGTCATGTACCACCCCTCCTCAGGTAGAGGCGTGGCCACACAGTTCCAAGCCATCCCCATGTTAATGAGACACCTAGAGGCTTAGCCACGCCCATTCCCAGTTACTATGTCTGCCTTGCCTTTCCCAGAAAGGCAGGGGTACAATTCCATCCACACCACTCCACACGATGAAAATAAACATCTTAGAATTATGGACTGTCTCTTCATCTGGACCCACCGTGGGAAGTGAGGGATCCGGCCCCCGATTAAGGAGCCTCGTCTAATCTCTCACCGAGGGCTTCCCAGCGCTCCCAGGTGGTACCCATTCACCCAAACTTAAGCAGCTAGCCCGGCGCCCCAAGTCGCCAAAACCCGGTCTTGGTGGAAACCCCAGCTGCACTCTGGCTAGCCCATCTGCAGCACCCTGCAGCGACTGCGGTGCCCCAGGCTAGAGAACCCACAGATACGGTTGCTGAGAATGGCCCCCTCCCCCACCCATGAGCAGGGCCCGCAGAGGCTTCCCACAGCCCCCACCTGTCCGTCAGACTGTGTGGGAAGACGCACCGCCACTTCCCGAGTGTCTCCTGTCCCACCCAGAGCTGCAGCGCTGGGGACAGACACATGGGGCTTCATTCCACCTCGCCGAACTTGTTCCCACAACAATATGTGCTCCAGTTTGCTTCTTTGCTGCTGTGGTAAAACCTTGAGCAAAGCCAGTCTGGATTTAGTTCAGCTTACAGGTCAGAGTCCACCGTCCAGGGACCACGGAGGAAGGGACTTTACAAAGGTCATGGAGCAGTGGTTCTCAACCTGTGGGTCTCAACCCCTGTGGGTGTCACCTATCAGAAATACTGATACCAGATATTAACATTCTGATTCATAAGAGTAGCAAGATTAGCCAGGCAGTGGTGGCGCACGCCTTTAATCCCAGCACTTGGGAGGCAGAGGCAGGTGGATTTCTGAGTTCGAGGCCAGCCTGGTCTACAGAGTGAGTTCCAGGACAGCTAGGACTACACAGAGAAACCCTGTCTTGAAAAAACAAACAAAACAACAAAAAGAGTAGCAAGATTACAGTTATGAAGTAGCATCAAAAATAATTTTATGGGCGGGGGATGTGTCTTAGTCAGGGTTTCTATTCCTGCACAAACATCATGACCAAGAAGCAAGCTGGGGAGGAAAGGGTTTATTCAGCTTACACTTTCATGCTGCTGTTCATCACCAAAGGAAGTCAGGACTGGAACTCAAGCAGGTCAGGAAGCAGGAGCTGATGCAGAGGCCATGGAGGGATGTTTCTTACTGGCTTGCTTCTCCTGGCTTGCTCAGCCTGCTTTCTTATAGACCCCAAGACTACCAGCCCAGGGATGGCACCACCCACAAGGGGCCCTCCCCCCTTGATCACTAATTGAGAAAATGCCTTACAGCTGGATCTCATGGAGGCATTTCCTCACCTGAAGCTCCTTTCTCTGTGGTAACTCCAGCTTGTGTCAAGTGGACACAAAACCAGCCAGTACAGGGATGGGGTGGGGGTGGGGTCATCACAACATAAGGAACCGTATTAAAGGGTCACAGCATGAGGAAGGTTGAGAACCCCTGCCCTAGAGGAATGCTGCTCACTGGCTTGCTCTCCGTGGCTAGCACAGCCTGCTTTCTTAATAGGGCCCAGACCCACCTGCCTTGGCATGGCATGGCCCATAGTGATCTGGGCTCTTCTACATGAATTAGCAATCAAGAAGATGCCCATAGATGTGCCCACAGGGTAATCTGATGAAGGTAATTCCTCCGAGGAGGTTCCTTCTCCCCAGTTTTGACTAGGTTTGTGTCAAGTTGACCGCTGAAGCTAACTCTGACAACAAACAGCGGTTATTTGCTACCCAGCTCCCCTAGTTTGGAATCTGGATTGTATCGTGTACTCTCTCTGGCCTGTATGCTTCTTTTTTATCCACATCCTATGGCTCTCACCAGGTTTAACTTAATGGTGGAGCTTGGCAGCTCTAATTAAGTCCTTCTTCTATATCAACATTTTCTTAGCATCAGCACATACTTACTCTTCCAAATAAACTTTAGAATAAAGAGGATTAACTCCAAAAAAAACCAAACAATCTCATTGAGATTCTGAGTGGATGTTGAATTTAGCTTTGGTGTTTCAGCATCTTGACCGTATTGAGTTTTCTATCAGGGACCATGGAGACTTCCTGTCTACACAAGCTTTCTTTTATGTCTTGGAGAGTTCCTTGTGAGTATTCTTTCTGGGTACATGTGATGTGCCAACCCATGCCTTAGGCAGAGATGAAGTGGGAGAGAGGAGTGTGGAGGGCGGAGTTCAGGTGGCTGAGACCCTGTCATGCAGAGATCGGGCAGAGCGTCTAGTGAAGGCACACTCAGTCACAGGATATTGACAATATTAGGTAAGAGCGTTTGGATGCTTGGGTCAGCAGCAAGGGCACAAGATCATTCACACGGCTTGAGAAAGTTCACAGCAAAGGCTGGAGAGCTGGCCCAGCAGCTAAAGACACAGGTTCAGTTCCTGCCAACACATGATGGTTCCGAGCCATTCATGACTCCGGTCTCAAGGGATCTGACATCCTCTTTTGACCTCTGAGGCACCAGGCATCACACAGTGCACATATACACATGAAGGCAAAACCTCTCATATACATAAAATAAAAAATATATATCTGGAAGAAGAAAGCAGAGGAGGAGGAAGAGGAGAAGGGAGAGGAGGGGGAGGAGGGGGAGGAAGAGGAGGGAAAGAGGAGGGGGAGAAGGAGGGGAGGAGGAAGAAGAGGAGGGAGGAGGAGGGAGGGGGAGGAGGAGGAGAAAGGGAGGAGGAGGAGAAAGGGAGGAGGAGGAAGAAGGAGGAGGAGGAGGAGGAGGAGGAGGAGGAGGAGGAGGAGGAGGAGGAGGAGGAAGCCGCTGCCAAGATGCCTTTTTGTACCAGAAAATTGCTTTTCTCTACAGCTTTTATTTCTACTATAGAGTTTAAAGAAAGAATTTAGCTCCTTGTAACCCACTGTCCTGCTTAACTTAAGCTGTCAACTTGACACAATCCAGAGCTACCTGAGAAGGGAATCTTGATTGAGGGATTGCCCAGAGCAGAAGGGCCTGAGGGCACATCTGTGAGCTGTCAGTCACTGGGTAAGGGCTTGGCCCATTGTAGAAGCAGGTGATCCAGCACTGGATGTGAAAACCAACTAAGCAAGCCCCTAGCATCAGACCAGCAAGCTGGGCTCCTCCAGTGGTTTCTTCCTCGAGTCCTGTTTGAATTCTGATTTCCCTCAGTAATGGACTGTGACCCCTAAACTGAAATAAAGCCTATCTCCCCTCTGAGTTATTTTGGCAATGGACTTTGTCACAGAGGCAGAATAAAGCTGAAAGCGCCTGTCTATATATCTCGATGATTTTAGCATCAGTTTTAAACCATTCTTGTGGTCTTACTGGTCTTTCAGTTTCTTAATCTCTTGTCTCCTAGCCTTGCCTTCAACCATAATTCAGCCAGTCCTTGCCTTGACCTTGTCATTGGTAGTCACCAGGACACTCTTCTTGCCCAGCTCTGATGGATAAGATGACACTGATACACAGATCCTGGTCCTTGACCCTTGTGGCACAGCCTCCACTTCCTGCCTGGTTTGAACCCCACAGCCGAGCAGACCTCCCTTGCTCCTTTTCCTTCTCTGTCCTTGCTTAGCAAAGCAGCCCTCTAGCTTAAGCCTGGCTCATGTGCCTCCCTCCATATGCAAATGTGGCTGGAGGCAAACCACAGAACTGAGTGGCTTGTCATCAAATTCACGGCCACAAACCACTAATGGGTTCTGAGTGCTCAGGGCACTTAGGCTCTCAGCTTCATTCTCTGAGGCTGGTTCACATCGAGTTTCCAGTGCAAATTTCCATGACCTCAATCTCAGGGCCTATCTGCAGATAGGAGCTGTCCTAGATTGCATCTCTTGTTGCTCTGATAAGACAGGGACCTGAAGAGAGCGGGCTGTGAGAAGAGGGTCTCTTATGTCTTGTGGCTTACAGTTCGTTATTAAGAGAAGCCAGGGGCAACAATTCCAAGTAGAAGCATAGAGGCAGAACTTGAAAGCAGTCATGGAGAACAGCTTACTGGCTTGCTCTCCCTAGTGTGCTTAGGCTGCTTTCTTCTCCAACCCAGGCCCACCTGCCTAGGGATGGTACCGCCCACAGTGGTCTGGTCCCTCTCACATCAATCCTCAGACAAGAAAATGCCCCATAGATATGTCCACAGACCAGTCTGATGTGGTCAGTCCCTCAACGGGGGTTCCCTCTTCCTGGGAACTCTAGTTTGTGTCAAATTGACAAAAACTAACCAGCACAGGAACTTTCTAGAGCATGGAGAAATTGCCCCAAAGAGACCCCCCTATCCGTTCTTATAACACAAGCATGCATAGTTGTATCCGGACCTCCCAGTTCAGCCTTCCCTCAGGCCCCTCCAGACAAACCGGCTATGCTACCCAAGAAGCCAGCCCTGACACATGCATTAGGTCCCACCCCATGTCACCCAGGGCTATAGCTCAGCACCTCTCCTCTTTCTCTTCTACGAAGTACAGTTTCTAGTTTGTACTGAATTCTTCCCTCTAATACACAAACACACGCCATTTCTCCCACTAGGGAAAAGAAACGAGGCTTTGTGATACTGGTTGTCTTCTCCTTTCCCATGGTCCTTTGACGGCTCCCACGCCAGCTGCCCCCAGTCATCAGGGACAAAGCTCACAGAGAGGTTCAGCCCTCTTCTTTCCAGCAGTTACCCGTGATGCTGATCTCCCCAGGCTGAGCCCTCACTTGCTGCATATGAGCTGCTGGTAAGAACAACTGTCAGTTATAAGGTTTTAACTCTTTATAAACTGGTTCTCTGAACTAACACACACACACACAGACACACACACTGATACACACACTCACACACACAGACACACTGACACACACACACACTGACACACACAAACACACTGACACACACACACACTGACATACACAGACACACTGACATACACACAGACACACACACACTGACACACACAGATACACACTGACACACACTGACACACTGACATGCACACACACTGACACACACAGACACACTGACACACACACACACTGACATACACACACACACTGACACACACACACACTGACATACACACACACACACTGACACACACACACTCACTCGCATACACACTGACATACAGACACACTCACACACACAGACACACTGACAGACACACACACTGACAGACACACAGACACACACACACTGACACACACACACTGACACACACATACACAGACACACACTGACACACACATACACTGACACACACATACACAGACACACTGACATGCACACACACTGACATACACACAGACACACACAGACACACACACACTCACACACACACACACACACCCTGAACTTCTGATGCCCTTACCTGATGCTCCTCTTAGTCCTTGGCATTGGTTTTTTTCTAAAGATTTATTTTACGCATACGTGTGTACATATGAACTCCATATGCATGTACCCATGCAGTCCAGAAGAGGTTGTCAGGTCCCCTGCAACTGGAGTTATAGGAAGTCATGAGCCAGTTCACGGGTGTTGGGAACTGAACCAGAGTCCTCTGCAAGAACAGCTTGGCCATCTCTCCAGCGTCTACATTTGACTTTTCTAGTCTCCTGACTGATCACATATTATGTGGGTGGCTACAATCAGCAGTGCTTCTCACCCTTCCCAATGCTGAGACCCTTTAATACAGTTCCTCATGCTGTGGGGACCCCCAACCATAAAATTATTTTCACTGTTACTTCATAACTCTAAATTTGCCGCTGTTATAAATCTTAATGTAAATATCTGTGTTTTCGAACGGTCTTAGGTGACCCCTGTGAAAAGGTCATTTGACTACCAAAAGGGTCCTGACCCACAGGTTGAGAAACGCTGATCTAGGGGGTGGGCTCTATCCATGCGGGGTTCCCTCATTAATGTGAAGGGAATAAATAATGTCAGGCTCATAAGGGTTTTATCGACCCTCAAGCCATTCCAAGCCACCACACACACTGCCTGTGCACACCGGGTGTGCTAATACTGCCCAGCTTCCAGCACCTGGCCACCCAGGGAGCCATTGACACTCTCCTCCGAGCCCCACCCCATTGCTGCTCTGCCGCAGACCCCTACCTACCACTCTCTGGTCTTTTCTATGGCTCCCCTCGTCCTTCACTCTCTCTGAGACAATGTGCTGATTTAGCACAGGGCGTTCATCTCTTTCCACTCCAACGGGAGCTCCTGAGCCCAGTGGGCTTTATTTTTCTTTCTTCCATGCAATGTGGTCAGCACAGAAGAGACAGTGACCTCTGCTTTTGGAGGGGAGCTCACTCATAAAGCTTTCTTTGTTTGCTGTGTGTTGATCAACACGCAGGGCAGAGCTTCAGTTACTGACCGGATGCTTCGGCCCCACCTCTGGGCATCACGTCTGCCTGCACACGACACCTAGATTCCCAGAGATCTGCCATTAGCTGTGACTGCTTGAGGGTCCAATCCTGTCTCAGCCTTAGAGCTTACCACACTCCTCTGTAGCGCTGCCCCAATCACACACACACCCGTGGCTTTCCAGATGTCTTATCCCCACTTGCCACCCACCCACCCTAGAGTTGCTGTCTTACCCTTGCCTGGTGTATTAGAACTGTGAACAAAAGCAACCCAGGGGAGGGGGGGAAGGAAGGGGTTCATTACATCTTACAAGTTACAGTCCCCCAAGGCAGTCAAGGGTGGAAATTCAAGGCAGGAATCTGGAGGCAGACACAGAAGCAGAGGCCATGGAGGATCAGTGGCCTTGCCGTGAGCACAATGGAGTCATAACATAATATTTATTCCGCTTACAGCTCCCAAGGGTTCAGCCCCCTGCAGTGCGGAGACCATGGTGGAGTTATCTGACTCGGGCATCCAAGGGAGCAGGGCAAAGCAGCTCCCACTATGGTGGCCAGGAAGTAGAGGAGAAAGGGGCCTGAGCAAGATAGAGTCCCAAAGACACGTCTCCAGTTACTTCACCTCTCACCTAGGAGGCTGTCAAGAAATCAAATTATCCATCAGGGCGAGAGTCCTTAGGATCTCTGGAAACTCCCGCAGATACACTCAGAAGTGAGTTTTACTAATTGGCCAAGCATTTATTAATCCAATCAAGTTGCCGATCAAATTAACCATTGCTTGCTTGCATCTTGCTTCCAATTAAGTGAGTGTGGCATTTAGCACAGGGCCTGGCAGATTCTGGGAATGTTTCCAAATCCATCCATTCTTCATTCTAGACCTTTGGGGCACGATGGATTAGGACTCTCCTATCGTGACACTTGTGCACTAATGGGGAAGGGGTGCATAAAATAAGAAGTTGAGCCTAATGTACATAAGACAGTCACGTGATGGGAAGTGTCGTAGAGGTAAAGGAAGCAGGTCAGAGTCACAAAGAATTCTGGGTCTGGGGGTGGGAGAAGGGCCTCTGTGGGCGGGGTACAAGGACTGGGGTGCAGAAACAGGAGGGTCTTCCAAGATAATGCTGAATGCAAAGGCTCTGGTGCCAGGGAGCATGGGGTGTTGGAAGAGTACAAGGAGTGTGTATCCTGCAGCAGAGTGAGTGAGCAGGGGTCAGGGAGAACAAGGACACGGTGGCTCGGTAGGTGGGCATAGCAGGAAGATCTTCCCAAGAATAAGTGAGCCCTCTAAGCTGGAGGAAAACTGGGTGATAAGGAACTACAAGAAAGGGAGACAGAGAAGGCTGTGGGTGCCAGGTGTGGGTGTCAGGTGCGGGTGCCAGGTGTGGGTGTCAGGTGTGGGTGTCAGGTGTGGGTGCCAGGTGCGGGTGTCAGGTGTGGGTGCCAGGTGTGGGTGTCAGGTGTGGGTGCCAGGTGTGGGTGCCAGGTGCGGGTGCCAGGTGCGGGTGCCAGGTGCGGGTGTCAGGTGTGGGTGCCAGGTGTGGGTGCCAGGTGTGGGTGTCAGGTGTGGGTGCCAGGTGCGGGTGCCAGGTGCGGGTGCCAGGTGCGGGTGCCAGGTGCGGGTGCCAGGTGCGGGTGCCAGGTGCGGGTGTCAGGTGTGGGTGTCAGGTGTGGGTGCCAGGTGTGGGTGCCAGGTGCGGGTGTCAGGTGTGGGTGCCAGGTGCGGGTGCCAGGTGTGGGTGCCAGGTGCGGGTGCCAGCTGTAGGGTACTGTGGGGAGGAAGGCAGTGAGCATCCAAAAAGGAGTGACCTGAATGTGAAATGACCCCCACAGGCTCCATTTGGGAAGGTAATAAGAACCCATAAGAGGAGGGTCTAGCTGGAGTAAGTCGGAGAGAGAGTATCTTGTGCACTGTATGGATGAGTCACCTGTCAATTAAAAATCTATGGCCTATAGGAAAGGGTAGACTAGACATCTGGAAGGCAGAAAGAATTCTGGGGTAGAGCCAGGTACAAGAGATTCACCTGGGAAGATGGTACTAGATGGCTACACAGTACCTGAGCACAGGTCACCAGCCACGTGACAGAATAACTGGATTATATTAAGTTGTGATCTAGTCAGAGAAGAGTTTAGCTCTATGGCTAAGGTATTTGTAAATATATTTTGAGTCTGAGTCTTATTTCTGGGAGCATGGGGCTGAGAGAAAGAACCAGACCCCACTTATACAGTAAGTCACTGGGCGTACACTTTATTTAGGTTACAGTTACAGCCGGTGGCTTCCTGTCTACCATGAGTGAGCAGCTTCCTCCTGCACACCCACCTGCCATGATCTTCAGCCTTATCTCAGGTCTGAAGTAATGGATGCTGCTGGCTAGGAGGCTGAAACCTCTGAACTGTGTGACGGAAAGCTAACGTTACACGGAGGCAGAAAGAGGCTGGCGTGGGCCACCGTGTGCAGCGCCTCGGGTTGAAGAATGCAGGGCATGAAGCCTTTCTCAAGTAGTTTGGCCTGTGTGCTGAGAGCCTGTGCCCTCCCCTAAGGCGTCATCAGTTCGAGACTGTGGGATCTTCTGAGGTGGGGCTTCCGGGAAGTCGTTAGCCATTGGGACGTGGGGTGTGTGTGTGTGTGTGTGTGTGTGTGTGTGTGTGTGTGTGTGTGTGGTTTGTATATCTCTGAAGGGGTCATGAGACCTCTAGTCTCTTCCCTTTGGCTTTGGTCAACCGTATACTACAATGCTATGTCACCATTGGTCCATAACAACAGAGTCAATACTAGCATCTCCAAAACTGTGAACCCAAATAACCTTGTGCTTCTTATAAGTTGATACTCCCAAGTATTACGTCATAGTGACAGACAGCTGCATAGTGCTCCCAATGTGGTCAGTTGATCAAGAGTAGATGATGTCCTATTAAGGGGCCCTAGAAGTAAGAGAACACTACTGAGGAAATCTTGAATATTATTATCAGTGGTAGGAACTCAAAATAGTAATGAAATTAAGTTTTGGGAAGTACGGTACATTCTACGGCCTGAAATCCATATCTGCTACAGTACCCTTGGGACATGCAAACAAGGTACATCGTGAAGTGGGATTTTGCTTCTGGGTACTGGCTTGATTTTTTTTTTTTTCTTTCCCAGAAGATTCTTGAAAAAACTGAAAAGAATAGGCTGAAGTGGAGATTTCTGTTCACTCCCCAAATAGTCTCTGATTCTACTTCAAAGAATAAAATGACCCAGTGCTTTAAGAGACACAGACTCCCAAGACAGTTTGCTCTCACCCCCCGCCCCAGAAATGCATCCGTCTCAGTAAAAGCCCAGAAATGATTCGCACTGCTCTAAAGCTCTGGCAAGAAGCCAAAGCCCAGGAGAATTCGGGCAGCCTGCCTGTTTCATTGGCCCCTTAGCAACGGCAACCCTCACAGACAGTAACTATGCTGGATTTTCTTTTAAGATTGGAGGAGGCCAAATTTAGACCCGGAAGGTCCTTCTGCAGAGGTTTCTCAGCTGTGGCTGTTAGTCTACACGCATTATCATTGATACAGGAAGCAAAGGAAACCATCCCATTTGAGAGACAAAGGCGAATTTACTTAACTAGCTTCAAACGCAGCGATGGCTAAGCGCTTCAGCCTGTCACACATCCTGAGTTCAGTGTGCCCCGGACAGGGCAAGCTCCAAGCAAGGCCACTGGGAAGAACAGGAGCCTGGGAAGCTGCAGATGCCCAGCTGGGTCTGGAACGAGTCCAGTTTCTGTTTCTTTGAACGTTTCGGAACGGCAGGAAAGGCAAAGGAGGCAATTTCTGACATATCACAGTATTCGAAATCCCAGTGACCTCACCACCTCCACACTGAAACTGCTTTGTATTTCAAAGAGCCTTTCTTCTTTTTCTTCCTCCCTCTATGGGATGCAGAAGGGTGAATTACAAAAACAAACCTTGCGGTTCTCTCTTCAAGATGGAGATGATCATTGACTCTTGTTATGAAAGGTGATGAGGTGACTGGGGTGGGCCGTTGGCTCTTTCGAAGCATATGAAAGAGGAAGAGGCCACTCTGATTACAGCGCACACAGAAATGTCTCTGGTTGCTGCCATTAGATCTTTCCTAGAGTTCCAGAAATAACAATCCCACACGTGGCCCAACTAAAGAAAGATAGGTCGTCATCTTTGGCTTAGTGTGTGCTTATGATGAACAAAATTAATGGTACCATAGCCTAGAGAGGCAGCCAGGGCCGGGTCAGTTAGGTGCTGCAGCTGATTTTGGAGACCCGTGGGAACTGTCAAATCTTGAGAGGACCAGAACCCATTAGGCGTTCTGTTCACATTTGCATTTCAGAGATGCTAAGAGGGGACGCGGGCCCTCACGCCAGGCCTCAGTGAGCACAAAGGCTCACTGCGGTGGGAGTCAAAGCCCACTGAACCTGCTGAAGGCTGTTAGCAAGTATAATCAGACTCACCCAGAGCGAGCCTGGGCTCTAGAAGCAGACCTACCAACGAGCATGGGTAAGAAAGTATGGGGTCTCAGATGGGGACTCTTCAGCATCCATTCTGACTTAGTCCCTGACTGCTTAGAGAGCAGCAAGCTGGAGACACATCGGCCCCAGGGCAGAGGTCCCCATCCCTAAGGGACATTCTACAGCAAAGCTCAGGCAGAAGCTTGGTGAGGGGGGATTCCTGTGACTCCTAAAGGGTGCATCTCGGGGGTTTCTACGGCTGCCCCGTTACTGTAGAGGACACAGTGTGGGGGAGAAAAGAGGGAAGACAGCCAAAGAGGAGAAACCCTAAAGAGCATCTCACCGAGAATGCCCCAAGTGTCCTGGTCCTGCACGGAGAATGGCTCCCTTAGGCCCTGGACTTGTGGCTTTCACTGACTCTCAGGCCTGCTCCTCCAGGCAGGACAAGTCTATTCAGCTGGCCTCCCAGGAAGCTCTACCTTGAGTTTTTCCTCTTTGACATCCCTGCTGCAAACTCTCTCGACCACGCAGTTGGGGAATCCCAATAATGAGGGCAGCTGGGTTACTGAGCATGCCAGTCAGTCGTTAAAAAGTTAACCTGGTGTCCACTAAGCCAAGCTCGAATTTTATAAGCGAGGAACCCGTGAGAGCTGCAAGTACTCTCCTCACTGATCTCTCTGGCCCTTCCTAGTACCTTCCCCATGTCATCACGAGCGTGCTTCCTTTAACATCTACTTAAAACATACATTCTGGGGCTGGAAAGATGACTCAACGGTTAAGAGCACTAGGCTCTTCTAGAGGATCTGGGTTCAATTCCCAGAGCCCACGTGGAGGTTCGCAACCATCTGTAACTCCAGTTTCAGAGGGTCTGGTGCCCTCTTCTGGCTTCTGTGGGCACACCAGGCATGCACAAGCATGCAAGCAAAGCACACATATACTATATATCTACATCTACATCTATCTTTCTGTCTGTCTGTCTGTCTGTCTATCTGATAATGAAAGGTTACTCCTGTCACAAGATAGGTGGTTCTTCATTACCAAACTTGACTGTGTTGGCTGATCTGTTTCTTTCTTTCCAATAGGTCCTTCAGTCTTCTAAGAATCCAGGTCCTCCCCCTCCCCCGCCATTCCTTGTGCTCTATAGACTGCAATAAACACATTCTGTCACTTCCCCTCCCTGTCCCCCAACACAAGGGCATTTCCTTAGGAAGGCTTTATGGTGAGCCCCACTTCTCCAGCAACCTGAGAGGTGAGGATCCCCTCCCCCAACCCCCTCCCCCAAGTCCTTGACCCCAGTTGTGGGGATGGGTTTGTATCTGAGAGGTAAGCCCCTTGTTTGGGTCTTTACTTCCCACTGTAAAGGGTGTGTTCGTGTGTGTGTGTGTGTGTGTGTGTGTGTGTGTGTGTGTGTGCTCACGAGTGCCCCTTCAAGAGTGCAAACACATGCAAAGCTGAATTTTTTTTTTAAAAAATTGTACTTTAGAGCCCATTTCTTGAAAAGAAGGGTTCAAGACTCAAGCGCCCCTTTTATGCAGAACAGAGCTGGAAGCCCTTTAAGGTAGATGTGAGACCAAGCTCTTTTTTTCTCTGATACACCATTATAACATGAGGTTGTGAACTTTTATTCTATGTTTTGGTTGAGAAATTCTGGGTATAGGTTGATATCCTACCCCCAGTTTTAAAACTATCTATCTATCTATCTATCTATCTATCTATCTATCTATCTCCTCTTGTTTAGCATAGAATGAGGTCAGCATCTTTCTCTGGGAGAGCATATGGATTAGTAGGAGGTCAGGCTGGAATAATAAAAAATTGTTGCTACATATTCATTTCGTCAAGAGTAGTGGTTGAACGACTTCTGCCTTCTGCAGACTCCATAAGGCAGGCATTTGTCATTCATATTAACAATATTTCTTTGAGGACCCAGCTCAGGGGTTGAGCACTTGCCTGGTGTGCTTGCAGACCCAGGTTCCATCCTAGAAAAAAGAAAAATCCTCTCGCCTCCTTCTGTTTTATGTTTGTAGATGGATGTTTTCCAGCTGAGGTGTACCTCTACAGTGGAATGAATATATATAACAGAAGTGGGATTACGTTTGAAGTCATGCATTATGGGTAATGATAGAGTGGGGACTCAACATGGTAATTAGTTTACAATGTGCTCCCATGAAAATACTCAGAGACCGTGATTAACGTCCCCTCCAGCAGCCAGCCCCTGTAAGTAGCTCCTATTGTACTTTCCAGAACTCCACTCTCCCAGGATATTACGATAAATACCACGTTGGGTCTCCGGTTGTGCTAAGTGATTAGGTCTGGGTGTGAGAGGGAAGTGAGGTGAAACGGAGATCATGTACAAGTGCTCGCTTTTTGGCTCTGCTAGACTCACAGAAAGAACGAGCCGGCCAGCCACAGAGGGCGTCTAAGGGTCTAAGGACGTAATCCACAGCCCTCCTCACGCATGCTTAATCTGTGACGTTATAAACGGCTGTTCCCAAAAGTGGTTCCAAAGATATTAGCACACTGTGTCATTTCAAGAAACCGTAAGTGAACATGGGGAAAAAAACCCATCAATGCCAACCATTCACCAAGGAAACTCCTGTAAGGGGCGAGGGCGGGGCGGGGTGGGCCTATGCTCCTCCGAGTGTTTCAAGCTCCCCCTTCTGGCCTCATTGTAGACCCCAGGTGGAGAGGAATGGGGGGGGGGGGTGCGAGGACCGGGCCCCTCTGGACAGAAGCTAGACGACAGAAAAAGGCAAACAGGGTCCACTTCAAAGTGGCCAAGAAGTGCCTTGAAGTGTGCTTTGAGACTCTTGGGACAATCTTCCCTTCCCACAGGGTCATCAAGTCATGGCTCTCAGATAATGACATACCATTGGTTCCTAGGTCTAGCTCCATCCCAGATGAGCTCCGGGGCTGCAGGCTCGATGCTCGTGTTCAGTTCAGGAAGCGCGTGACTTGGGGGTGGGGGTGGGGGGAGAATGGAAGACCAGGAGAGGAAAGGAGGGCGTGGCGAGGACCAGGCCCTCTGGACAGAATCCGTATGTGCCAGGCTCCTCATTTGTAGTAAATGCCAATAGATGTGCAGGAACCAGAGAGTAGCAGCAAAGCCCAAGATACTAGAGTCACCCATGAGTCACTCAGGACCAGTGGCTGGGTGCAGCACCAGCACAGCCAAGGGCCTGGGTACCTTGGGTCTGAAAGCGCTGCAAGGGAGATTTCACAGAGATACCACATGAGCTTTGGAGAATGGCAGTTTCACTGGGAGCCACCTACTCAGAGAGTCTACACGACCTTGTGGGAGCCAGGTCTTATTTCTGAATGTGTTCACTATATTCAGCAATATGGGCACACAGTGGGTGCTCAACAAACACTGTGGGAAGGGTGGCTGGAGCAAGGAGCAGCGCTGGGTGTAGTGTGAGGTCACTCATCTGACATGCGTTGAAGGAGTCCTGTTCACTAGGTTATCATGTCTGTGACTTAAAAAACGCTTCCCAGTTGGAGGTTGGGAAGTCAGAGGAGCTGGGGTGTCATCTGCTGTACCTTGGGTATTTATATTCCTCACCAAAACTCGTGCTAGGACTTAGTCCCCATGGTAGCAGCATTGTGGGGTAGGGGCCAGTGGAAGTTTGGGTCATGTGGGCCAAGAGTAGCTGAGTTTCCGTGAGAGACACTTGTTACAGATCCAAGCCTAGCCCTTGGGTTTACCTCTTCCACACCTAGGCACTTCCCTTCCCCGTGAGTCAGAGCAGCAGGTGCCCTCTCAGAAGCAGAGCTGAAGCTGGTACCACACTGCAATGCTTCCCAGCTGCCAGAACCTCAAGTATAAATAACCTCTTGTCTTTCTTTATAAATTGCCCATTCTCAGACACGCTATTACCTCGACAGGAAGTTGACTAAGACACCATTCAAAAGCTGTCGGTATGGCCGGGCAGAGAGTCAGTAGATAGGAAAAGCTGAACACTGTGGTCTGAATCGAGTTTCGAGAAAAGTAATCTAGCCACATGTAAAATATCATTGATAACTGCATGACTCAGAAACCAGTTTGGGTTCTTTTTTTTTTCTTTGTTTGTTTCGTCAATATCTCTGTGTGTGTGTGTGTGTGTGTGTGTAGCCCCGGGTGTCCTGGAACTCAATCTGTAGAACAGGCTGGCCTTGAACTCACAGAGATCTGCCTGCCTCTGCCTCCAACATGATTCAAGGCCAGTGTCACCACTGCCCAATCCAGTTTTGGTTCTTCGGTGGTCATCTCTTTGTGTGATGAAGGATGGTCCCTCGGCTAAACATAACTGAGCTGTGTGACACGGTGGGATTATGTGAGGTACAGCTCTAGTGTGTGTTGCCCAAGGAGCAGCCTGGGGGTGAGCCACCCACAGGCAGTCTCCCGAGAGTTTCTTACCAGTAGTCCAGTTTCAGGGGCACAGCTTCCAGGCCACCAATCTGACAGTAAGGCTCCAAGTTCGAGAACTCATACAGCTGCAGCTCCCGGCTTCTGTTCAAGGCAAGCATGGTTGAAGCAACTGGAAGTGCCTCACCCCATCTCTGTAGAAGTATGTAAAATCCCACTGATTCCATAAAAGGGGGGGGGGGGCGCAACCAGTGAAAATCCTGCACAATGGGGCCTGAATCCCAGGCTTACTGAAACTCTCTATGGTAGGGCCATCTCATCAGCCGGGTGCTAAGCCCAGCCACATGGCTGGCCCTTCTCCATCAGCGGCTGGTACAGTTTTCTGCTGCCATGGCTCTGAAGCCCAGCTGTAGGGAACTCAGAGCTCAGCTCGCCACTGAGGTCCCTTCTCTGTAAAACGGGGTCCTAACCATCTCTGAGTTAGAGACGAGCCACGGAGATGCTGTGAGGTGACATGTGAGAGAGTGATTGGTCCAGTGCCTGGGAACTGCTCAGGATGCTGATCAGGCTTTGGTGTGGGGAACACAAGACATCAGATCAGATCATGAGGGGTGAAGGCTCTTCCCTAGCTAAATATCAACCTGCCTTCTCTCCTTTCCCCTCTTTTCTACATCTTTACATCATTACCTTGACCCAACCCTCCTGCCTTTGGCTTGCCTTGGGGCTGCTGAGAAGAGAACAGCTTTGTCAACGCAAGGAAAACAATGAGTTGCTCAGCCTGGGCCTCCTCGTGGTACATGTCATTTCCTCTCTCTTCCTAACAAGACAGTTCAAATGTGGTTCCCTGGACCCCAGTGAAGTGTGCCGCTGGCCAGCTCAGAGTGTTTAATAAGTGGCCATGTCAGTCACTGAACTGCGGTTGAGATCACACAAAACAAGGCCATTAAGCATCTTTTTCAAAAATCAGACTGGAGGAGGTCACCGTGTCAAGTGAAATAAGCCACAGAAAGAAAAGACACACAGTGCGTTCTTGTTGGTGGAGCTGACACACGTGGACCTCACAGAACTGAGCAGAGTAGGGGCCATTAGACACTGAGAAGGGTGGTGGAGAAGGTCAGCGTGGTGGGAGAAAGAATTCTTACTTTCTATAGCACAGCAGGGTAGCTATTGTTTAAAGTAAACTGTTAACACCTTTCCTTTTCTCAGTGACACATCAAAATGATTAACATTTGGTTGATGGTTAATCGAAGTAAATATCACCACAATTTGATCATTACATGAAGTATCCATATATCAGATACTGTATCCAAGGTATACAAGTGTTGCGATTTAAAAAAAAAGAACACAGGAGCTAGAAAGATGGCTGGGCTTGAGGCTCTTCCACAGGACCTGAGCTCCGTTCCCAACACCCACACCAGATGGCTCACAGCTGCGAATAACTCCAGTTCCGGTGGGTCTGACACCCTCTTCTGGGCTCCTTGGGTATTGCGCTTACATACATATGTATATGTATACATATATATGTATATATACACATAATAAACACACATAAATAAGTAATAAATCTTTTTCAAAAAATGATTAAAAATAAATATAATAAAAAATTTAAAAATCAAATTGATCCGAATTTATAAACTTATATTTGTTGCTTAGTAGTTAGCATAATATTACATTGATTATATTAACTATGCTGATATTTCAATAAATATATTTTGATGATGAGTTAATCTAAAGTATTAAACCGCATGAACAGTTATATTTAATAAAATAACAGGAATAGGTTGGAGTTGGTCATTAAAGCCTAGAGCCCCAGGGTTTTGTGGAAGAGAGTTGTGGAGAGGGATTTTCAGCAGTGAGAGGCTTGTGTGGTAGGCAGAGTTGTGAAAAACCTTCACCTGCCCCTTAACTGTAGCCACACCCTAAAGCCCAGAGCACAAAGGACCTTCAGTTTCCATCCTCCCTCTGAGATCTGAGTTCACACTCCTGCGAACTGGAGCCCTCGGCAAGCCAGAGCCCTCTGGACCTTGCTCGGCAGCCGCAGCCGCAGCCAGGTGAGTGACGGTATTGAGTACGTCCATGTTCACGCTGTGTATCTTACCCCGTGAATTAGTCCAGTGCAGTCAAGACTCAATTTAGACGGATAAGAAAACAAATATACCATTTAATCCAAATAAAGTGTGCTTGAAAAGTACTCAGACTAATTTTCCTCCTGCGGCCCTTTCTCGGTTCCAGAAGTATTTTCTACAAGGTGGCATCCTCTGAGATAATGATCTCGCCGCATGAAGCCACACAAAGCGCACCTCTGTTTACACACATGGGCTCTAATAGCCTAAGACTCCAGCGTTAGCCTCACACTGCAAGCACGTACGTTTGTGTGACCTCAGACACAGATAGGCATCTCTTCACACCGGGACTGCTCACTTTGGGTTGCCTACTTACCCAGTTCCAATGATTACTTTGTTGTACTGTGGCATGCTGACAATGTCTGTCACCCATCGGGACTTCCGGCCGGTGGATTTGCCCTACAGAATTGAAAGGTGAAAATAAGCAAAAGTATATACCTTTAAAAACTGTATTTATTTAATTTAAATTTATTTCATTTTTAATGGAAAGAGCTTACTTCTATTTTATGTGCATAAATGTTGGCCTGCATATGTGTGTGTGTGTGTGTGTGTGTGTGTGTGTGTGTGTGCATCATATGTGTGTTTGGTGCTCTCAGATGCCAGAAGAGGGCATCAGGTCCCCTTGGAACTCCAGATACAAATGGTTGTGAGCTCCAGGTGGGTGCTGGGAACTGAACTCAGGTCCTCTGGAAGAGCAGTCAGTGCTCTTAACCACAGAGCCATCTCTCCAACCCCTGTAATTTTCTTTCATTGAATTTTCATCTTCAAGGGGAGGAACTTGGTACATCTGAAGAGCTCATTCAGTGCTCTCCTCTGGAAAGGGCTATTCAGCACCCTGAGAGGTTTAGTTGTAACTCCTAGGTCTAAGCTGCCTGGGGGCAGAGCCTGCACCTTCTGTCTCCAGCACCCAGCACAGAGTCTACTTTACCAGGAGAGCTCAAATATTTGTTGAATGAGAGGGGTACGGGGGGGGGGGGGCAGAAATGGGCCAGGCATTCTTTCTCCTAATTGCACTTCCCAAATGCATGCTGGCTTCTGGGTTTCTGATTAGTGATTCAGACAGAAAATCTTAGCAGAACCACCTCTCGGGCACAACCACAGTGGGGCGGGGCTCCCATTCCATCTGTTATTCAGTGAGACGCATGATAAATTACATGACTGAAGCATGTGTAATTCATCATTTCATCTGAATTTAGAAGCAAAACGAAGCATTTATCTCGGACTCCTCGTAGGGCTTGTGTTTTATTAGCATTCCCTAGACTCACAAAATCTGCCTCGGATATATTATATTCAAGGGCACGATTTATGTAATCATGCCACTTAAGGAGCAGTTTAAAATAGCAAATAAAATCAAACCATAGCACTCAGCATCCTTGTCAAATGAAAATCACATACAAAAATCGGCTTTTTTCTTTTCAACTTCAGCTGCAGGGACCAGAAATAAATAGCTCCGTCTTCCCCTATGGTGATTAAGGTGTCGTCGGGCAGAGAGGGAATGCGCAGCACAGGTCTCCCATGTGTCAGCCTCTGCTGAATGGCAGGCAGCAGGGGAGAGGCCTCTGCCTGCCGAGCTGCAGCCTTGGCTTGCTCTGCGTACTCCAGCTGCAGGTATGTGCAGAAACTGTCCTGGAGAGCAAAGGACAACTGGTCAAGCCCTCTGTCTTTTTGGCTTTTAGAAATTCTCTTTTCCATCAGGGAATGGATAAAACTCTTTTCTTGGACATTGATAGTTGGCACATGCTGCCAACTTGGGGAGTGGTAACTGCGGGGTACATTCAGCTGGGCCTGGTGGTCTGTTGCCCACCTGTCTGCCTTTCTTCCTATGCCTTCCCTCTTCCTCTAAGGGTGGTCTGGGGGTGAGGTGGGCATCTTAACAATGGTGGCAGTTGTTTCTAGCCATGTGCCATGTCTGACCCAACGACATGGGCCTTCACCTCAATTCTTACTAGGAACATAATTTATCTCATTTTACAAACTGAAAGTCTCAACCATGGAAAAGCTCACTCAAGAACAAATGCCTGCTCTTTCTCTTCTGGTCCCAGGCACTGTGGGAGCCATAGGTTACCATGCAGACATGCCTAAGTCTGCACAAGAGCCACACCAGACAACCAATCCCCTAAATGGCACAGAAATGACATCAAGAAACCCCAGTCATTGCTGGGTGGTGGTGGCGCCTGCCTTTAACCCCAGCACTTGGGAGGCAGAGGCAGGTGGATCTCTGAGTTCAAGGCCAGCATGGACTACAGAGCGAGTTCCAGGATGGCCAGGGCTACACAGAGAAACCCTGTCTTAGAAAAACAATCAAAACCAAACAACAACAACAACAAAGGAAAAAGAAAGAAGGAAAGAAAAAAAAAAAAAAAAAAAAGAAACCCCAGTCACAAAGATACAAATCTCTTAAGGGTGTTGACTCAAGCTCCCGAGGAACAGCAGGCACTCGCTTTGCCAAGAAGTCCAAGAAAGGCCTGAAGACGATGCAGAGCAACAGTGCAAAGGCAGTGAGTGCACTCCAGAGGTCACCAGGCCCTTGTGAAGCCTAAGGTCATCAAACCCAAGATGCCGAAAGGCTGCAGGTGCAAACGCAGCTGGCTCACTTTCATCCCTCATCCCAACCGTGGGAAGTGGGTTCAAAGCTCTGTGGTGAGGGTCCTAGGCTCTACCAACCAAAGCTGAAGGTTCAAGGCAAGGCAGAGGCCTCAGTACCAATTCAGGCCCAGGTTTTAGCTCCAGCCTAGGCTCCCAACGTGCCCAGAGCCCTGTGAAGGCCCCACAGAAAAAGGCTTCTATCTGCCAATGTGAAGAGAGGTGGGCTGGTGTAGCAGGTACACTTCACACTATTTTCAGATGACCAGCATCCTATGCTGTTTTTACTAAAAAATTTGAGGCAAGATATGTTTAAGAAAACAAAACCAACCAACCAACCAACCAACTAACCAACCAACCAACCAACCAACTAACCAACCAACCAACTAACCAACCAACCAACTAACCAACCAACTAACCAACTAACCAAACAAACAAACAACTAACCAACCAACCAATCAACCAACCAACCAATCAACCAACCAACTAACCAACCAACCAACTAACCAACCAATCAACCAACCAAGAACTAACCACCCAACCAACTAACCACCCAACCAACTAACCAACCAACCAACTAACTAACCACCCAACCAACTAACCAACCAACCAACTAACCAATCAAGCAACTAACCAACCAACCAACCAACTAACCAAACAAACAACTAACCAAACAAACAACTAACCAACCAACCAACTAACCAACCAATCAATTAACCAACCAACCAACCAACCAACCAATCAACTAAACAACCAATCAACTAAACAACCAACCAACTAAACAAACAAACAAACAGAACAAATACCTAAGAAATGGCTGTCCTGGGACTTGTGTCCCCGTCTACTGGACTTCATGAGCCTCCCTTAGGACTTTAGCAGGATGCACATAAAAAGACACTTTGTGGCTTAGGAACAGGAAGGTAGCCCTTGAACCCGAGACATGGAGGTGGGGGGCTTTGGACTCCAGGAATGTTTATTTCTTCTCCATGTCTCCCTTCCCCCCACTTGGCTTGCTTGCTTTCTGTGGGCAGGAGCCTTGAATGCTCCTTTTAAAACCAGGTGAGAACGGAGAGCTCTTCCATCTGACTGGGCTGGTGAATCGGCCAGCGGTTGAATAGAGATGGCTCACTGCTCAATCTGCCATCTTAAAACTTAAGTCACACCCAGACAATGGAGGGGGGATGATGGACTCATGGCCAAGAACGCTAAAAGCAGCTGTCCTAACTCTTCCTAACCATGCACTGAAAACTGAGCCATGTTCATGATGGCGGTGGTATTCCTAGAGGACTTATTCTGGGGCAGTCCTGGCTGCAAACCCTTTGCAGATGCTCACGGTTTTGGCCACCAGCAACCTCTGACCCAAGGGATTTCTCGACCGCTGTTTTCTCGTTGGCAATTAGGTAAAGTGGTGATCATGACTCCCACTCTTGGTTTTAGGGTACCCTGTGTGGAGCCTGCCTGAGCTACTGAAGTTCCCAGCCAAGCTCCTTTATAGAAGAATTTGAAAGCTGTAAGTAAGCACTTTACCTTGGTTCAACTCCGAGTGGCCAAAGGGATGAAGCCAGCCTCCCAAGGAGTGTTGTGTGCATCCCTTATCAACGTTAAGTTGGATTTACACGGCGTGACTTACCACTGGATTCTCCCCACTGCCTCATAGTCTATTTTCATGAAGAGTTGTTCTATTTGTCCAATACTCTGGGAAGAAGAAAAAAGGCTTTGCTAGTATTGAGAAAAGAGGTACGTGCAGATGTGCCAGACTTCAGACAAACATGTTTAGTGAGGTCTTTGGGATGGATGTCTAAATAAACCAAATCACCCTGGGGATGGCCTCATTTAAAAGCCTGCGATCAAAGATGGAACAGAAAACAGAACACTCAGGGTGATAGCCATCGCTGCTTGGCTTCAGCCTGCCTGTCCAGACGCCATTGGAGCCTGGGGGATCTCCAGTATGTCTGAGGGTGGGGGTGAGGGTGATCCCTCCCAGGGCTCTGGATGAGGTGGCGGCAAGGGCTGTGTGGTATTGTAAGTCATAGCATGAAGACGTGGGCATGCAGGACTCCTGGCATGCAGCCTGCTTCCCCATGGCTGTGCCAGGAGTAACCCTGCTGAGGCAGCTGGGCTCAGCCCAGAACTGGGGTGCGTATGTTACTGAATGAATAGGACTCTTTATGGGGGCCACTGGGAAACTCCATAGTGACCACCAAGCGTATGCCAAACTCTCGGAGAGATCAAGTTTCAGAGCTGGAAGATAAAGTAATAAAAACCGGTATCTCACATGGGCTCACTGTGTAATTGCACTTAAGCCCTGAACCAACAGATACAGCACACACATAAGACTGCCTCATGACGTGAACTACATTTGATAATGGACAAGCTGTTTGGGCTCTGTTTGTCAAAATTTCATACTAGCCTCTCATGGTAGAAGAACACTCAAGTTGAAGCGCTAAGATCTGGGCTAGAGGGCTGGTTAAGAGTGCTGGCTGCTCTTCCAAAGCACCTGAGTTCGTTTCCACATCAGGTGGCTCACAGCCATCTGTAACTCCAGCTCCAGGGGATCCAACACCATCTTCTGATGTCCTTGTCACTGAACACACACACAGTGTGTGTGTGTGGGGGGGGGAATATGTCTATCTCATTCTAGGAGCATCCAAGACAGATACCGCGCTGTCCACGGCCATTTATGCTGGGTAAAATTCAGCACAGAACACCATGAGGAGCCATGAAGCTCTTTATCGCTTATTTAACAAAGACTTACTGATTTCTGACTGTCTACTCGCATGGTCCAAGGCTCTCTCTGTGTTGTATTCCACCAGACCCCAGAATAGCAGAGCAGCCCTGTTCAGGAGGCATCTCTCCCCCTACCCCCCTTTTGTCACTGAAAAGAGAGGCTTAAAGAGGCTGACTGGCTTCCCTGAAGCTCACCAGCTAAGAGATGGATTTGGGAGGTGATAGTCTCTGGCCGCAGATCTTTAACAAGAGAGGATTGTGGAATCTCGATGGACAGCATCTAAGCAGCTTGTCTTCTATCATATACAATTTCTATCATGCGTAAGCTCTTGTGGGCGTGGCCTACGTGTGGGTACATGTTCAGGTGTGCAAGCACATGTGTGCACATGCACACGGAGTCCAGAGGTTCACATCAGGCATCTTCCTCTTTTGCTGTTCACTTTTTTTTTTTTTTTTTTTTTTTTTTGGTTTTTCGAGACAGAGTTTCTCTGTGTAGCCCTGGCTGTCCTGGAACTCACTCTGTAGACCAGGCTGGCCTCGAACTCAGAAATCCGCCTGCCTCTGCCTCCCGTGTACTGGGTTAATCCCACTGCCCGGCTGTCCACCTTATTTTTTAAGACAGTGTCTCACTGAACCTGAAACTCACTAATTCTGTTAGATGGCTTGGCCACTGAGTTCCCACAAGCCTCCTGGCTTTGCCCCCTCTATGCCCCAAGGGCTGGAGTTACAGATGTGGGACACTACACCCAGATCTCACTTGTGAGCTAAACTCAGATCCTGTGCTTCTGCAGCAAGCACTTCACCAGCTGAGAATTCAGCCCTTAAAGTCTTACTCTTTAAGACTTTATTCTCTAGTAAGTGACCCATGCTTCAGAAAAAAACCCCACCTATGAGCATGCAAGCAGTCCTAATTAAATGCAGCAGGCTATCAAAAAAACTAAACAAAACCGAGATTAAAAAGGGTGGTGGTGGGGGAGCTGTTGCAAACAGAAAGAGTTGAGTAGGCATAGAGGAGGGATAAGAGAAGGTCACAAGTCCACAAGTCGATGTAAAAAATGGCCAAAATGCAATATATGTCTTATATGTGTGTCTTAGTTAGGGTTTTATTGCTGTGAAGAGACACCATGACCATAGCAATTTTTATAAAGGGAAACACTTCTTTGGAGCTGGCTTACAGATTTAGAAGTTCAGTCCATTATCATCATGGTGAGAAGCATGACAGCGTCCAGGCAGACGTGGTGCTGGAGAAAGAGCCGGGAGTTCAACATCTTGATCCAAAGGCAGCAGAAGGAGACTGTGAGCCACAGTGGGCGTGGCTTGACCTCAAAGCCCGCCCCCACAGTGACATACTTCTCTAACAAGGCCACACCTACTCCAACAAGGCCACACCTCCTAATAGCGTCACTCCCTGTGCCTAAGCATTCACACACAGGAATCTATGGGAGCCATATCTATTCCAATAACCACAATGTGTGTACAAAATTGTCAAAGAATACAAAAGGAAATAAAAAAAATCATTGTATTCTGAGCTAACCAAAATGGCAGAGAATGAGTAAACCAGTTGATTCCAGCTGTCAGGGAAGTGGAGGAAGACTGAAGAGAAGGTAAGTGTTGTCTTTGGAATAAAAGCATATAGACAAGTAAGCAACAATCCCATGAGTCCTGTTTCCCTCCTAAGCAAAATCTCCAAATACCTCACTGCTCTGGTTCACCAAGGGATCGAAAACCCTTTCCAAGTCAGCTGTCTGGTGAACCAGACAGGTCTAAGTGGAGAGGAGAGCGAGCTTACAGGGATGCCCGGATCCCACTGGCTCAGCGTTTACAGCATTAACTGTGGTCTACATGATCCGCTATGTACAACCTCCACTTACTTTGCTGTGTGACCTCACACTCTGCTTCATTATGCATTTGAACGTTTCCATATCCAGCGGTCGGCCTCCTCTCTTTTCATGTTCCTACAAAAACAGACAGAAAGAAAGAAAGAGCCGGGCTGTGGTGGTGCGCGCCTTTAATCCCAGCACTCGGGAGGCAGAGGCAGGCGGATTTCTGAGTTCGAGGCCAGCCTGGTCTACAGAGTGCGTTCCAGGACAGCCAGGGCTACACAGAGAAACTCTGTCTCGGAAAAAAAGAAAGAAAGAAAGAAAAGAGAGAGAGAGAGAGAGAGAGAGAGAGAGAGAGAGAGAGAGAGAAAGAAAGAAAGAAAGAAAGAAAGAAAGAAAGAAAGAAAGAAAGAAAGAAAGAAAGAAAGAAAGAAAGAAGCCAGCTGGGAACGTGCCGACACTGAGTCCGGGAGCTGAAGGCCCCAGAGATGACTGGCTGATTAGGCTCGCCCAAACGCTACAGGTTTCTCACAGGCATTCTGTTTTGTGCACCTTTTTGAGTTGGGTAAAATAAAAGCAACTTGGTTTTAATTACGTTAAGATACAATGATCAGAACAATTGCTCTTTGCAGCTATGCTATAAAGATTTTTAAAAGTTTGTACTTTATACTGAAAACAATCAAATATCAAGTCAAGAATCAAATTGCCCAGATAGGAATTTCAAAGTTTACCTGGCCAGTTCCTACCTGAAAGAGTGCGTTTAGGCGGCGGAGCTCTTCCAGAGTCACTTGCTGCTCAATCTCACCAAGACAAAAAGAAATGAATTAGAATCCACAATGTGAAGAAGACTTTTCCCAAGGAAAAGATGGCAGAGCTGTTTTCTCCAGCACAACTCCTAGGAACCCCGAAGCATCTGGTGTGGTTCAGACAAACAGGAGCCCCGGGCTAGAATCACCGGATCCTGAACACTGACTTTGGAATCATGGGAAGTAATTCTCACTTCCCAGTCTGCCCTCACCCCAGCTTCTGATATTCTCTTCTTCCTTTATTTCCTTCAAGTCAGTGCCCACCCGCATCCCCTCCCGTGCTCTCTTTCTCTTCCATCTCTTTCTTCTGGCTTACACCACCCAGCCTGATGCCAGAATTTGGAGCTGAGGGTTGAACAGAACCAGCAGAGGCTCCAAACAGTGAAATTGCAACAGCTCGGTTGCTCAGCTCGGTTGTCAGCTTTACGGAAAGAGATCTCACCAGTGAGCAGACATTCCATTTAGTGGGTGTTATTTTTGGCTAAATGTTTTGACTGGAAAGAGACAGGTTCCCTTTTGGTGTGCCTCAGCTCAGTAAACAGATCACCAGAGTGCATGTTCACACTCTCAGTCTTTTATCTACTATATATATATATATAAAAAAAAATTTTTTTTAAATTTCATGTATGTGGGTACACTGTCACTGTCTTCAGACACACCAGAAGAGGGCATTGGATCCCATTGTTAGCATTCTGTCTAAACTCCACCCCACAGTTACCTGGCAACAGCCAGGTAGGCTCCGCCCCACAGTTGCCTGGCAACAGCCAGGTGGGCCTGGCCGACTATAAAAGGGGGTGCTTGTCCCTCCTCATTCTCTTATCTCTTGCTTCTCTTACAACTCTTATCCCTCTTGTCCCCCCTCCCCATGGTCATGGCCGGTCTCTCCACTTCTCTACTCTCTACTCTTCTACTTCTCTTTCCTTCTCTCTGCCTTTCTCTGTCTCTACTACCTTCTTAGCTCCCCTCCCCATGCCCTAAATAAACTCTATTTCTATACTGTACCTTCGCGTGTGGTCCCTCTGGGGGAAGGGATGCCTGGGCTTGGGCCTGCTGACCCTTCCCCTACCTTTCCATACACCCATAGAACCACCTATCTCTTTAAACTTTTTATAAACACATCACCTATTACAGATGGTTGTGAGCCAGCATGTGGTTGCTGGGAATTGAACTCAGGGCCTCTGGAAGAGCAGTCGGTGCTCTTAACCGCTGAGCCATCTCTCCAGCCCGAATTTTTTTTGTTCGTTTGTTTTACCAGTAGAAATCCCCAAACATCAGGAAGGGTTGAATTCAGTCGCAGTGTGGCCTATGACAGACAGTGTCAGAGAAACTGGCTTTTCCCCTACCAGGATCATCTGAAATTGACAAGTACCAACCTCCAAAGTAGTGGTCCCCTCTTCCCCCATAAAAACTCAGGCTGACCCCAAGCTATTGGGTAAGCCACCATCTTAATAAGATACAAATATATTTCAAATTCTATCCTGAATGGCCCAATAGGTAGAGAGTTGGTCTTTTGTCTTCCTGGATCTTCTTTCTGTAATAAAGGAACAATTAACAATAGTGACGAAGTATTGCCCTGCCTCCCAGGAGAGGGCTCCCCTATCTGGAAAGACACCAATTTCTATTTGTTCTACGAATGTACTAGAAATACTGCTGACATAGTAGAGTAAAAAACCTTCATTAATAACAGTTACAGAGAGCGGGATACTCGAGCCAGTGTGATTGTGTAATTCACAAAGGATTCTACGATAATTTTCATTTATGCATGAGATGTGACCGTTCACAGCTACTCTCCAGAGCCAGACCCCTGCAGACATGCCTACCCCCCAGCCACCTCCAGTGTCTATGCATGACACACTGGTGGCCTTTTGACATCTGGCAGAGTTTGCACTGTGCCCTCCTGGTGTTTCTGTGGCTCTTCGCCTCTTGACTATGTGTGCTACACAAACCTTCCTGCTTGCTTCTCAAACCTCCCATCAAAAGAAGGAACAGAGTAAAAGTAACCAGAGGTGTGAAAGACTCCAAACCTGCGGAAATGTTAACCAGATTCTTGCTGCCCTTAAGGAAACGTCTTTTTTTTTTTTTTTTTTTTTTCGAGACAGGGTTTCTCTGTGTAGCCCTGGCTGTCCTGGAACTCACTCTGTAGACCAGGCTGCCTCGAACTCAGATATCCGCTTGCCTCTGCCTCCCGAGTGTTGGGATTAAAGGCGTGAGCCACCACTGCCCGGCTAAGGAAATGTCTTTAGCTCTGAGATGCTTCGTTGGATTTTCACGGCACGGAGGAAAGTGAAAATCCAATGATCATCAGCCAAGTTCTTTTGAAAGAGAAAGGCAGCCATAAAGATACGCTTTTGGAAAAACGCCGCAACAAGACGGGCCATTACTGCGCTGTTCCTTGAAACTATAAGTCAGGCTTTCCCGTCACTGAGTGGTTTTAAGGCAAAGTTGGAACACGAAGCAGAGAAAACACATGTCCCTTCTGGACGCTCCTGTGCTTGGCAGGGCTTGAAACTTCCCAGCAAGTCACATTCTATCACACACACACACACACACACACACACACACACACACACACACACACACACACACACGTGCTTGAATGACTTGTTTCCCTACAAATAAAAAAACAAAGGGAAAAACCTGACTATTTTATAGCCAAACTGTCACGGTTATACCGTGGCAGTCGTAAATAAGTCAGTCTGCAATCGCCGGTTGGGCTTTTAGAGACACCAGCCACAGGCAAGCAACGCATTTGCTCCATTCAAATGCAATTTCACAGAAAACTCCCGCATCCTTCCCCCGTAGGCACTGTTAGAGGGAGTTCTAGGAGCCCCGATTCTGCTTGTCCCTACGTTTTGCAGTCTCCCCAATGCAAACAGGTTTACGATCAGAACGCTTTTCCCAGAAGGGTTCATTTGCCTGCTGGTTGCTCATTTACATCGCAAATGAGCTCCTCTATTGTTAACAGCAGAGCATCCTTCTGCTCCTTGCAGGAAGCGGCTCCTCTGTCAGGGTGGTTTACAGATAATTTCTCTTCCAGGACATGGGAATTGACTAATTAATCGAGTAAAGTATCCCTTTGAAAATCTATTTCTTCCTACTGGGTCTTCCTGCTCCATTTCTGCCTCTGTCTCAGGATAACTTCCCTTTTGAAAATCAAGTATTCTAGGAAGGGAGGGAGGGAAGGAGAATGGGTGGGAGAATGGGTGGGAGGATGGGTGGGAGGATGGGTGGGAGGGTGGGTGGGAGGATGGGTGGGAGGGTGGGTGGATGGGAGGATGGGTGGGAGGATGGATGAATAAATGGATAGATGGATGGATGTGTGGATGGATAGAAGAAGAAAGGCAGGCATGCAGGCCAGCCTATGTCATGAGTCTCTATAGTTTCAGAAAATAGATATGAGCTGAGAGAGAGAGAGAGAGAGAGAGAGAGAGAGAGAGAGAGAGAGAGCGCCCAGAAGGGCAGGAGGAGACAGGTCCTAAAGGAATGAGCTCCATGGAAGTACGATTATTCCTATAAACTGGAGTATTTCTCAAAGGCTGAGGTGTTAGAGTCTTAGTCCCAAGCCTGTGGGACTCTTGGAAGTTGGTGAGACATCCAAGGGATGGGCTTAGTGGGAGGGAGTTCAGACATGAGGAGCTTTGTCTTAAGAGGAATATTGAGAATCTGGCCCCCTCTGGTCTCTCTCTTTGCCTTCTAGATGCCACAAGGTGCCTGGGACTCCTCTGCCACACCCCCCCTACAGTGGACTGTGATGCTGCAAACCCAAAGCAGTAGGCAGAACCTATTGACCATGAGCTGAAACTCCTGACCATGTGAGCCAAAATAAATCTTTACCCCTTTTAAGTTGTACACCTTGGGTACTCTGTCACAGCAATGGAAAGTTAATACAATTGTGAAAACATCTTCTTTTATTTTTAAATTGTCATATGAGTGAGGGATTATACCAAGGCCTTTCAAAATCGCAAGGATATGAGGCCTTTAAAAAAAAAAAAAAAAAAACTGCCTTGGGGAGTGGAGAGATGGCTCAGTGGTTAAGAGCACTTGTTGTTCCTGCAGAGGACCTGGGTTTGATTCCCGCCATCCACATTGTAGCTCACAAACATTTGTAACACCAGATCTAGGGGGTACAGCAGGCACATACACAGTCCACACACATGCATGCTTACAAAGCATTCATATACATAAAACAAATAAAGTAATCTAAAAGTTTTAAAAAAGACTGTCTTCTTTTGAGAAGGTTGAGATTAGAGGGTCAGGTGTTCAAGACCAGCCGGGGCTACATAGAAACAAACAAATTCAGCCAAAACAAACAAAAAAAATTTTTTTGAGCTATTAGATGTCAGAAAATCAGCAAAGTGACTTCGGTTTAAAGACAATTCTCACAGGCTCGAGCATCCCTTTCTCTGCTGTCTAACCATCGCTGAGTTTCTTGTGTGACATATGCTAAGTGCTTTACAGGATCAGGGAGGTAGTTGTTAGAAAATCTGGCCTCCAGCTCACGCCATCACTGCAAAACACACCCAAAGTTCTACCAGGAGAACACACACACACACACACACACACATACACACACGCACACACACAGTAGGCCAGATTGCTCCAGCCACCCCTGCCACACGCATCTTCGAGCAGCAGTCTGTAGTTTGGCTGTTTCCCAAATATGCAAGTCAGCCAATCAGAGAACAGAGCTCTCTGACTGACTCAGGCCTGTGAGAAAGCAGGGCTTCCTGTGCCCTTGAGACTGTGTGCTTGTTACACAGCATCATCAGGGCAGTAGATAGCTGATACACGTCTATTAAGGCACATTAATCTTTGATTCCATCAGAGATCTGGAATACCACTCCCTCCACGGTATGTATGTGTGTGCAAACCCAAACACACATGTAACAGCTTTAAAATGCACTTATCGTAAGTGTGTGTAAGGCACCGTTTGATCTTGATCCCAGTTCTATTTTATTTTCCTTTCCCTAAGTTGGGCTCATTGTCTATAAAACTGATGTCATGATCCAGGGGCGGGTCAGGAGGACGTGAGGTTTGGAGATCACGGAAAGCTCGGTCAGAAGACGTTGTTAGGTTAGCAAGTGGGACTCGATATCACGGACCTTGATGCTCTAAATAATGGGTATAAATAGGGACTTTAAAAATGTTTGAAAGAGGGGCTGGAGAGATGGACACCACATAGACGTAGTTCCTTTAGGGGTCTCTGAAGAACTCTGGGGTCCACGCAACGTGGCTTGTGTAACACTCTGGGCAGCCTGGACAGCCATGGCCTTAGATAGGACTCTCAAACTCAGAAATGCTTTTGGGGGTCTGGGGACAGGGCCTCTACTCTACTTGATTAAGATAGGAAGCAATAAGCAAGTCCTCACTGTGGGAAGGGTGGGAGGGAAGGTTGGCCCTAACCAGGTCTTCATAAACCGTTTCTGTTCTGACGGAAAATAATGAGGATGTGAGGATGGGTCAAGGCAAAATTCTATGCAAGGGAAGGATTGTGATTAAATAAATAAATAAATAAATAAAGTGAACCTGACATATATTTCATAATTTTTTTATTGTAGTGCATGATAATTAGATATAAATGACGGCATATTTAAACAATAATGCTAATTACAGTTCATTTTGCCACAGTGTCACCGGATCCCCAGTGGTACCTTGAATGGCTGATTCTCCCAGAGAGGGTTTGCATCTTAAGGAAACAGAGGCAGCGATGGTTTGCAGACTTCTCTTCTGAAGCACAGCGCCTTTTAGGAATTTGTTCTTGGAAGGATATCTGCTAGGCCCCTGCTTAACCTACAGTGCAAAGCTCTTGCTTGTTTATTTTTTAATAAACGTGTACTAGAAGGAAAGTTTTCTCTTTGGCTGCCCAACAAGGTAAACGGAGTTTGTAATCCCATCCCTTCTTAAGAGTCAAAAGACAGATCAGGTAACCTACGGAGAGGTTTTGCTTAGGGGCATCAGCCATACCACGGTCTCCACTGGCCCTGCTTTCTAGTTAGCAACGAGCCTGCCTCGCTGAGGCTACACCGGGCACCTGAGCCCTCTCTACCTGTTCTCATCGTCTTCTGACCTCTCATTGCTCCGCCATCTACCCTCTGCGCATGCCCAGTCCGCAGAGACACAGACAAAGTATATCAAAGCAAGCTGGTGCAAACGGGAACTTAAAGAGCGCTAAGCAATTCAGCCAAGAGCTAATCAAAATCATCACAGGGGTGCATTTGTGCGGCGGCCAGATCAGAGCCAACACGGGTGCCCTGGGCTCCCTAGAATTCTGTCTGCCGAATGTGCTTGCAAGGCTGGAAGACAGCAGCCTGCTTCAGATCATGAGCTGGCATGCCCTGGTTGCCCATGGCAACCCAGCTGCACCGGAGTGCTAGCATTTGTAAATGTGTGTGGGCTTAAAATTGTATTATTGATTCTGTCTGAAAGACGATAGTCTGATTTGTATATAGCTCGGAATAAATTAATCATTATCCTTTACAGCCCAACGGAGTATGAATTTCCTTTTTTTCTCTGCCTCGTCTTTTTAGTTGAGAGACAGCAAATTGCATCAGCAGATGTGAAATGAAATGTTTCCCATAACAACCACACCAGAGGAATCCACAGCCAGAGTACCCGCCTGGAGAGCCGGCTCGTATTACTGAATAAATAATAAACGGATCGGGGTGGGATGGAGCCAGCATCGGGGGCGACCTATTCTAAACGGACTGCAGGGTGTAGTCTGAAGTACAATGAGATGCAGCTGTGGAAAGGGGGAACTACAGGTCTGCCCAGGCCTCCCCCTTGCTGCGGTTTCTCTTCTGTTGTCCTTAGCATGCTGGACATCCCTGGGCAGATTGAGGTTTTAGTGCCCCAGTTCCTCACCTTTGCTCTGTCCGTGGTCCTAGCCAGTAACTCTGTGCGTCCTTCCATGAAAGGCCTCATGCGTTGCCCTTGACCATGGCCCTGGCTTAGTAGCTCACTCTGACTAATTTGACAAAGTGGCAGAGAGCCAATTCTGAGAGGAGACTTTAAAGGACTCTGAGAGCTGTCCTGCGGTGCTTCTGTCATACCCGTGAGAAGAGCCTGCCTAGGAGCCACTGTACCTTCAGTGGGAATGCAAATGAACACAGGACGGACAGCCACCAACTCCAACAAAGCCAGCCACCAGACCTCTACTTGGAGAGTTCCCCAGTCTAGAGTAGTTAGTTACTTCTGTCAAGCTCAGGATACATGCCCACTGCTGAATGCAACCAAGGTTTTGTGGGTGCTTGTTGACAGGCAGTAGGTGACGAACATTGTCCCCCACCTGCCTAATATTAGGGTCATCAGTGGTATGGTTTGAATATGGTTTGTCCCCAAAGGTCTACAGCAGGGTGATGATAGGAGATGTTGTGGAACCTTTGGTCACCAGAGGCATGAGGTGATTTACAAGCCCTTGCTCTCTGCTCCTGATTTGGGGCGTAATGGTTGGCTTGGCTCTGTGCATGCTCCTGGCAAGATCTTATAGACCACAAGGTGATGAGGCCAAGGAGTGATCTTTCTTGAGTTAGCACCATCGTTGACCGTAACTGCCCTGGCTGGTTTTGTGTGTCAACTCGACACAAGCTGGAGTTATCACAGAGAAAGGAGCTTCAGGTGAGGAAATGCCTCCATGAGATCCAGGTGTAAGGCATTTTCTTAATTAGTGATCAAGGGGGGAGGGCCCCTTGTGGGTGGGGCCATCCCTGGGCTGGTAGTCTTGGGTTCTATAAGAAAGCAAGCTGAGCAAGCCAGGGGAAGGAAGTCAGTAAGTTACATCCCTCCATGGCCTCTGCATCAGCTCCTGCTTCCTGACCTGCTTGAGTTCCAGTCCTGACTTCCTTTGGTGATGAACAGCAGTGTGGAAGTGTAATCCGAATAAACCCTTTCCTCCCCAACTTGCTTCTTGGTCCTGATGTTTTGTGCAGGAATAGAAACCCTGACTAAGACAGTAACACTGCTGTGAGCTGAATGGATTGCTTTAAACCCTCAGAAGATACTGTGAATACCAACTTCCATCTCAGCGTGGACATTTCTACAGAATACCGCCGTCTGTCTTAACCTGTGATGTTTCTATCTTCCATCTTTCCACTCCTCAGTCAAAGTGTGGCCAGCACAAGTGCATTTAACCAATTTCTGACAAATGTTGTAGAATTGCTACTATAGACTGTGGCCCTCAGAATGGTGCATTAAATATCACATTGAACAACGGAAAAGAGGGTAGGCTGAATAGGTAAGGAAACTCAGGACTTAGCATTTAGAAACTTATTGTACATTTCTGTTGCTGTGAGAAAACACCAGGGCCAGGGCAACTTACGGAAGGCAGAGCTTATTTGGGACTTATGGTTCTGGAGGAAAAAGAACCCATCCTGGCTGAGAGACATGACAGTAAGCAGCAGGCACAGTGGCTACAGCAGTCACTGAGGACCCACAGCTTGAGCCACAAGCATAAAGCAGAGAGAGTCAACTGGGAATGGTGGGAGGTTTTGAAACCTCAAAGCCCGCCTTCAGCGACATACCTTCTCCCACAAGGCCACATCCTAAGCTTCCCCAAATAGTGACACCAAGTGGGGACCAAGTATTCAAACACCAGAGTCTATGCCTGTCAGCCTCATTCAAATCACTACACTTATTATTTATTAAAACACTAAGAAGTCGCTGGTTCGGAGAATGTGAAATAATAAAATAGCCATGCTTGCAATTTGCTGCATCAGAGGTGTTGCCTAGGTGTGAAGGTAGAGATGCCAGATGGATAGAGCGATATCCAAATAAGGAGGTCTTAGGAGAGGGTGCAGCGGAAGAGATCAATGTGGAAGGAGAGGGACCCTAGAACAGTAGATGCCACCCAACACCAGAGGACTGGATGAGCTTTCCCAAGCAGGCTGCAGAGAAGAGAAGCTCAAGATGGCCTGGTTTGAATCTTAGGCGTCCCTGCAGTTAAACAGTATGCAGAGGAAGATGGGTAAAGTACCACAAAGCAGCTAGAAGAGAGAGAACCAAGAGAGCCGCATTGGGAAGACAGGAGTGGTTCCCTCTGCCTTCCCATCCAGCGTCTGGCTTACAAACTGGGCTTCTGCTTCAGCATTGGGTCATCACCCTTCAGGAGGGCAACGGTGTCTTCCCAGGCTCAGAACCTGAGTCAAGGATTAGCTATCACCACACTTCCTGGTTTGGGTCTCATTTTAGACACGATCATGTGACTGAGCTTTCGCTAATCATATTCGAGTGGACACCCACCGAGTGCCTTATGGGCAAGATTGCTGTGCCCAAGACAAAAAGGAGAAAACGTCTCTTTGCTGAATTCAGATGGAGATGCCTCTGCCTCCATCTTGCTCCATATGCCCAAGCTGCTGTTGGGGTTGAGCACTTTCCTAAATGTTTAGGCATGGCCGCTCAAAAGCTGCTTCTTGTGAAGTGCAGTCATAATTCAATGGTCCATTTCATCTCATTTTGAGAAATAACACTTGCTGGTTGCTTCAGGTACAGCGCTGGTAGTCTTACTGCTAACCTAATATTATGCTTGCAACAGTCAGAACAAACATTTTTCTTCCACTCTGAGAGTCTGGAATCCATCTGGAGACATGGATCAAGCTTCTATTTTGAAGTTTCATTGTTTTTGAAAATAGGATCTTGAATGTCTTAAAGTGGTCTCAGATCCAAGACCCTCTCACCTCTGCCTCTGGGATGTTAGAATTACAGGTGTTCCCTACAGGCACTTAAACACTTTCTAGAAGCATTTCATCATCAATGCTCGGGAAGTGAGGAGGCTGGGTTGAGGAGACTGGGGAATATTCTAGAATTAATTTTCCTGTGAATGTGGAAAAGACTCATGATGGGGTACTATGAGAAGAGGAGGAGGAAGAGGAGGAAGAGGGAGAGGAGGAGGGAGAGGAGGAGGAGGGAGAGGAGGAAGAGGAAGAGGAAGAGGAAGAGGGAGAGGAAGAGGAGGGAGAGGAGGAGGAAGGAGAGGAGGAGGAAGAAGAGGAGGAGGAAGAAGAGGAGGAAGAGGAAGAGGAGGAGGAGGGGGAGGAGAAAGAGGGAGAGGA